>QRDG01002528.1:0-18261 GCA_012064385.1 Puccinellia tenuiflora
TGTCGGCACGGTGGAAACCAGGGTACCACGGGCCGGCCTGCCAGGGCCCACAAGTTTCTTTGGATGATTTTCTCTAAGGACCAGGCTCTCCAAGCCTAGCGAGCCTTGCGGGGGTTTTTCCTCGGGGGGGAACGCTCCTCCTCGCCGAGGATTTTCTCTCTCTTGGCGAGGGATCGCAACTCGACGAGGTGTCTCCGACGCCACCCGCAATTCTGCTAAGGACCAAGCCGAAGGGCTCGGCGAGGCTTTTTGCCTCGCCGAGGCTTCTTCCTCACGAAGCCATCCCTGCCTCCGCGGCAGAGCGCACATGGGCTCTGCGCCATGTGCAGAGTGACGCGCGCGCTTGCGCGCGATGACGACGACGCCGCAGTTGCTGTTTCCATGTATAAAGGAGTCAACAAAGCAGCACCAAGCAAAGCGGACAACGAGTATTGCCGCTTTGGTGATAAGGGAACCGTCTGCAGCTACGCTCCAAGGGCGACGTCACCGTGGGACCCGTTCCGCCTCCGCAGCGCCAGCCCGCCGCCCGTTGGACGGTGGCCTTTTCCAGCTTTGGTGACGCCGTCCCTGCCCTGGACCGCGTCCATGACCCTCATCTTTCTGGTGGACTTAACCTTTACGGTGCACCGCGCCTCCTCCTTCGTCGCCATGTGGTAACCCTTCCCGCCTGAAATAGTTGGGCGGAAGAGGTCCGAGACGCCTATAAAAGGAGAAGGGGCACGCCCAAGCAAAGGGTTCGGTTCGGAATCTGGGAGCTTAGACCAAAACCCTAGATCTGAAGACTAGCAAGTAGCCATTGTTAGCCACCTCGAGCTCGACAAGCTCTCCTTGTACTGTGAACTCTCCAAGCAGTGCAATACACCAAAGCAGGAAGTAGGGGTTTTTACCTCCACAAGAGGGCCCTGAACCTGGGTAAGACCGAGTGTTCCATCTCTGCAGTGCTGTCCCGCAGCGATTTCGACGAGCACCGTCGCCGGAGCACGTTGAGGGTTGTTTGATTCCGTGTTCAGCCCCTTACTCGATCCTTCTCGAGACACACCCAGTTCCTGGGACAGTTCTCCGACATTTGGCGCGCCAGGTAGGGGGCTGAGGCGCATCTTCAACCTCGACGCAGCCATGGCCGGCCCTTCTCACGCCGAACGACTCGCTCGCCGGACGGCCAGCGCCGCCACCGCTCCTCCTGCTAGCAACCCGCGTGGCCGCCCGCGCGGGAGCGCCGCTCCGACGCGCCGCGCCGACCCCGAGCCCCGCATCGAGCACCCGGATGACGACGACATCGACCACGCTGAGGACGACCTCGGCGAAGAGGAGGCCTCCTCCCTGCACCCATCGCGGGACCGTGCTGCTTCCTCGCTGGGTCGCCCTGCGCAAAGCCCGGCGACTGCGCTTCTCATGGCGCAGGAGCTGCTGCAGTACCGTCCCACGCCGGACGCTCAAGAGGCCTGGCTCAACTGCGTCGCCGAGCTCATCGGCGCCGCTCGCGCCGCCGTGCCTGCACCGTCTCGTTCCCTGGTTCCTTCCGCGCTCGTGGGGGACGTGGCGTACGGCGCACCTCCCACGCCTCCTCGTCAGCCCGCGCCCGCTCCAGCTCCACCGGTTCCACCGCAACCTGCTCCAGCGGGGGCTCCTCCTCGCGACGGCCGCGCTGCATCGCACGCGTCGTCGCCGCATGACTACCAAATCGTGCAGCGAGCCCCTGAGGACGCACGCGTGAGCATCGAGCGCGGGCAGGAACGCCGCAACCGCGCCGTCCAGGACGTCGCCACCTCCGCGCCACCCTCGCCAGCGGCACGGTCACCTACGGCACGACGGCCGCGTTCACTCGCAGCCTCCGTCGCGTCGTCTGGCCGGTCAAGTTCAGGCCGGACCTCCCTTCGCGCTACGACAGCAAGAACAACCCCCAGGAGTTCCTGTAGCTCTACACTCTGGCCATCCAGGCCGCCGGGGGCGACGACAGGGTCATGGCGAACTGGTTCCCCATGGCCCTCAAGGACTCTGCGTCCTCATGGCTCACCAACCTCCCCGCCGAGTCCATCAACACCTGGGAGGAGCTCTGCCGGTGCTTTGTCGGCAACTTCAAGGGCACGTACGAGCGCGGCCTCACCTACAACGACCTCCGCGCTGTGCGTCAGAAGCCCGGCGAGACTCTCCGCAAGTACATCCAGCGCTTCAGCCAAGTGCGCAACAAGATCCCCAACGCCACCGACGCACATGTCATTTCGGCCTTCCAGGCTGGGGTCACAGATGTGCGGATCACCACCGTCGTCAAGCTTTTCGACTTGGCGGACAAGTGCGCCAAGGCTGAAGAGGGCCGCTTGTTCGTCAAGAACGAGCCAGGGAAACCCACCGAGGGATCCAGGAAGAAGAAATCCTCCGAGAAGCGCAAGACCACTGCGGTCCTCACGGCCGAGCCCGACGCCAAGCAGCCTCGCCAAGCTGCCGCTCCAGCTGCGGGACCTAAGAAGAAAGATGATCGCCCTTTCTGCATCTACCACAACAGGCATTATCATGCCACCGAGGACTGCTACGACCTCAAGAGGCTTCGTGAGGCTCGTGAGGCTCGCGAGGCAAACGGAGGCCCGCGGCGGCCGCGGGGGGCGACGCTGGAACAACAACTACAACGACAACTACCAGCAGAACCCCCAGGCCAATGCCGTCCAGCTCGCGAACGACAACCTGCCTGCCGAGACTGACGAGGGCTACCAGGTGCCTCGCAGGGCCGCTTGCATCCTCGGCGGGGCTCAGGCCCCTCGCTCCAACCGCCAGTTCAAGCAACTCGCTCGCGAGGTCGCAGAAGCCCTTCCTGGAGTCGAGGCCTCCAGGCCCCTCAAGTGGTCCCAGTGCCCCATTACATTCGACTCCAGCGACCACCCCAAGTCCACCTCGACTGTTGGCAACCATCCCGCTGGTCTGCACCCCCACCATCAACAATATCGCCGTCTCTAAGACGCTCATTGATGGGGTGCCGGCCTCAACGTCATCTCCATCGAGACATTCGAGAAGCTGCAGGTGCCCTACGAGCGGCTCATGCCCACCAGGCCCTTCTCGGGAGTGACAGAGGGTCTTACCACCCCTTTGGGGCAGGTGAGGCTCGCCGTCACTTTCGGCACCCAGGCCAACTACCGCACCGAGCTGATCGACTTCGACGTCGCGCACATCGGCTTGCCCTACAACGCCATCCTCCGCTACCCCGCCCTCACCAAGTTCATGGCGGTGACCCACCACGCCTACAACCTCGTCAAGCTCCCTGGCTCGGGTGGCACCATTGTCATCCGCGGCGTGGTCTCAGACGCCCTGTACGCTGCGCAAGCGGCCTACAAGGCTGCCGCGGTGGCGTCACCCGCTGACGAGGACGAGGAACCCCTCCGAGGCCCCCCGTGAAGAAGAAGCAGCTTTTCTCTCAGGAGAAGGCCGCGACAAAGCAAGTGTCCTCTTGAGGCAATGGCTCGGGGGCTAGCATCACCATCGGCGCCAACCTGCCTCCCGAATAGGAAAGCGCGCTCGTCGCCTTCCTCAGGGCAAACTCTGACATGTTCGCCTGAACACCATCAGATATGTCCAGAGAAGCAAAACTTCATCATCAAAGAAGGAGAAACTTCTGGCCACGCCAGTCTAATGAACCTCTATTTCAGGTCATTCTGAACCTTTGCGCATCGCGCCAGCATATTTTGTTACTTCGGCAAGCTCTAGCGTTATTTGTTTTTTCTCTCGCTCGTATGATCCCTCATACGTATCTCGCGAGCGGGGGCTAGCATGGTGCCATGCCACGGGAGCATCCCGGCAGCGCCTGAAACCCAAGGGATCCGAGCTCTGAACTTGCGGGTCAGCTCTCATGCATGTCAACTCCCAAGGAGCTCTGAACTCATGGGTCAGCTCCCGCGCACGTCAACTCACCAAGGATCACCACAACCTTGGTGCCTGTTCTCCCCGCGAGACACACATGAAGGAACCTACGAGCACCATAAGATTTTCTAGCTATCTATTGCTTGTGGGTATGCCCATCTCTCCAAGTGCAGGAAAGCAGGCTCCCCAAGCCTCAGGCAACGTCAAGGCAAAAACATTTCGCCGGGGAACCAACACTCTCTCCAAGGCAGAACGCCTCGCTAAGCTAAGTACAAAGACTTGGTTGAAGTTCCTCTTGCTGGTTTTTGCCCCTCGAGTCTCTTTTCTCTCTCCCACGCCTCATGGGCTGCTTGCACGTCAAAGGGGAGCCCCAAGCATCGCGCTTCGAGGAGCTCTTACTTCTTGAGGCCTCACACACCCCCCGGCCTTGTGGAGCCATGACTCTCACATACCGAAGCGGCGGTGGTGTAGCGCTAAGAGAGGGTCCTAAGACGTAGAGCGAAAAAGACATGAGGGGGAAAGACAAAGGCTCCCCGAGGGACGTTCACAAGCACACTCCAATATAACTTGACAAGTCTTTACAAAGTTTACAATCGAAATGGCTAAGATAAATGTGCCCTCTGCGCGCCCAGCTACAGGCAAGGAGCTCAAGCCGTCGCGCCTCCTGAGGTGCCTGCCCTGTCCACGGCGGTTTCCGCCTCTTCCGGGGCATCCCCGTCGTCGCCTTCGATCACCACTTGGTCGAATTTCTTGGCGAATGCGATGGCGGCCTGCGTGGCGGTCTCCCGCGCTTTGTTGCTGATGGCGCGCGGCGGCGCCATCACGTCCTCAAGATCAAGTGAGGGCTGGAGCCTCATGAGGTTGCTGAAGACGTTGGTGACGGCGACGACGAGGAGGTCGCGACTCTCCTCCACGATGCGCTTGTCAAAGCTCTTCGCGACCCCTTCAAGCTTCCTGAGGAACTGCTCGAAGAAGTGCGAATACGAGGTTTCGTCATCGGTCGCTGCGGAGAGGGAGGGGACGTCGATCCTCAGGTCGTTCCCGACCGCGCGCACGCGGCTCACCAAGCTCTGAAGAATGCTCTGGCGCTGGCGCGTCATGAACCGGTCAACCTGGCGCTGGTCCCGCGCTTGCTCCGCCAGAGCCGCGGCCGGCCCCACCTGCTGCCGGAGCTCGTCCAGGTCCCTCTCCAAGGCGAAGGCGTTTCCCTCAGCGCGAGCCTGGGCCTCCCGAGAGACCTCGAGGCAAGAGGTCAACCGCTTCTCCTCCTGCTCGAGCTCCTTGATGCGCTTTTCGAACTCCTTGCGCTTGGTCTTGAAGCGGTCCTCCTGCTTGGTGGCCTTCTCGTCATATTCTTTGGCGAGGCCCTCGCGGACGAGCTTGACCTTGAGGTCAGCCTCTTCTTGGAGCCTCTTCCGCTCCGCCGTGAGGTTGGCTTCGTCAATGGCCACCCGACCCTCACGCTCCTGCAGCTGCCCCTCGCGGGTGGCCTGGTCCTTCTCGAGCAGCTGGACCTGCTCCTCGCGCCTGAGCTGCTCCTTCTCGCGGAGGGTGAGCTCCTCTTCGCGCTGCACCATGTAGCGCCCCGACCCTGGAATTATACAGGGAGGCTATGTAACAACACAACCATCAATGTATAAAACAAAGATCGAGACTTGTGGAACAGAACTGGCACAAAGCATGACTCTACGACACAAAACATTTATATGGCAACTCATATAACGAGGAGAATACAAATATTACAAGGCAAAAGGATCACAGATCCTACAATTCAACAAGCGGAAGCGGGTAGTGTTGTCTAACAACAAGAAGCAAAATATGGCCTAAGAGGCCTACAATAAACATCATCCCAGCCAGCTTGTTCCACGGTCCCAAGCTGCCACCTGGGAACCCCAGACTAGTAGTCGACGTCAACGAAGAACCCACCTAACTGCTCGGTGTCGTCCTCCTCTGAAATACAAATACATAGAGGCAGCAAAGAGAGACTGAGTACGATGTACTCGCAAGTTTAGTAGGGCGATATAGGCCCAATGACTGACGGAGGCTCTAAATCTTTATATGTATTTCTTTTTGCATAAAGCGAAGTTCATAAACAGAAATAAACCGACACATGGCATTCGTCTACTCAGAAATACTTTTCAAAAGGGGTAAGAGAGTATCATTATCATCTTCGGTTCTCGACGAACCTACTCACAACCATCATCACTCATCTCACACAAAGGCACTCCCTCGACTCCCCCTCGAGGAAATGAACCTTTATCACAAGTTTGTTATGCAACCTCTAGCTGCCATATCAATTAGGTTAAAGTTATCTATGAGCTAATCCGCCTTTCCCAAGAGTTTGTCCATAACCGTGGACACGGCTTTTCGAAAAGATTAACCCTGCAGGGGTGTACTATTTTACCCATTGGTACCGTCCGGCTCACCTAGTTGGTCCTCTTCCGGGGAAGACCGGCGAGCGGGCGCGGTTAGACCTTTACAATGCATGAGGCTTACTCAAGGACCATCAGTGGCGGAAGGACAGGTTCAGCGCTCCCAGCGCCCTGCCCCACCGTCACGTCCTACACACCATCATCCTCGTTCCTTTTCCACTCACACCACACACTCGCAAATGGAAATAGCAAACTAGAGGACCCTTGACAAGCCCCTCACAAATTATTCGGTCAGCGAGGCGCCCATACACCCACCAATGGAAGCACGCTCGGTTCTTGGTTCTAGCTAAAAGCACGCTCAACCTAGGCGGCAAGAATGAGGCAAACCACCCTCCCCGAGGGCAACTCATCCAAGCCTTCTTAGCATTTTAATTAAGCAACCCACATATCCACCAAGTCCGCATCATTCCATCTTCAACAACAATTATGGAAATAAACAACGGACATAACTAAAATCATTAACTAAGCCTGGCTAAGCATAGCTAAGCATATGAAAGCATCAATTCTATCTTTATCTCGGGCCAACACTTCAACCCTAGGTTTCATAGGTAGGGATACATGTAATTGGCTCGGGGAAGAACATGCATTCATAGGATATTCTAATATTTACTAAAAAGGACATTTGAACCACATGCAATATTATGGTGGATAAAATAAGTTTATGAAAACATAGGATGCTAGATGCCAAGAAGGTTAGGTTATCTCTTGCCTTGCTGCCCGGTAGTGAAGCACTGATCGTCGGGGTAGTTAGAGGCCCTCGACTCCGGAATCTATCGATACCCAAAAGAAAAGCAAAGAACACATAAATCACACAACTCAAGATGCAATGCTCAATCACATGATGACATGTCAAAATTTATGCAAGGATTCCATTATAACTTAAGGGCACAATTAAATGGGGAGCCAAATAATTAATGAAATTATTTGGAAAACACCTCATATTTAGATTAATGTCCAAATGTTCATAGAGATTACATCGTTTTAGAAATGGCTAAAATATGCATGAACATGACATGATTAATATAAAAGGGCAAGTTGTTGTCATGAGGTGGTACTAGCATATTTAGATAGCATCTGAAACAAATGATCAAAAAGGTACACCATTTGCAAGATTTAACGAAAAGAAGTCAAATTAGAAAGTTCACAAGTTTTCAGCTTGGGTCGGAATGCATCCGGATTGGGCCGGAATATTCCGGATGGTCCGGAATAATCCGGGCTCATTCCGAGCCAAATCCGAGGTGACCTCAAAATCTTTCGGTTGGGGTTTCGGAATTCGTCCGGAAATGTCCGGAATTTTCCGGTCGACCCGGAATCGATCCGGAATAATCCGGGCGATTCCGGATGGCTCGATCCTGGGAAGAAAACGACGGCGGCGGCGGGAACTCGCTCGACGCGAGCAAGAACAAAAGGGGAGAGGGACGCGGGAGAGTGCCAAAAGGACGCGGGGCTCACCCTGGATGCGTGTGGATGCTCGTCGGCGGTGGAGGTCGACGGAGTCGTCGGAATCGAGCTCGCCGGAGCTCGACCGACGCGGATGAAACCGAGGACGGCGGCACCGGTACGGGCGACCCCGGCCCGATTCCTAGCAAGAGGAGGTAGAGGAGGGCACGGCGGAACTTCGTATCGGCTTCGATCTACCCCGGATGGACCGAGTCGGCGGCGTCGGGCTCGGCAACCGTGGCGGCAACGGTGGAGCTCGGGCAGACGCACGAGAGGGAGAGAGGAGAGGGGAAAGGGAGCAGGTGAGGTCTAAGGCGTCGAGGCGTGCGTCTTTGACCTCGCAGGGGGGGGCCACGGCGTCGAGGGTTAGGCGAGGCCACGGCGGCAACGGCATGGGCGCGGACGGCATGGAGCCAGTGCTCCCTGTCGCCACTGTGCAATGTTCGGAATTTTCCGGATAGGTCCGGAAAATTCCGGGCTACTCGGAATGGATCCGGAAAAATCCGGGTCATTCCGGATGACTAAAATTTGGCAGAAAAGCTAGATTGATTTTGGGCATCAAAAAATTCCAGAAAAACCCGTAAAATCTGGGAGCTTCTCCACAAGGTAAAACAGGCTCAGCACATCTTTATCTAGCCTTTTGAGCAAGGTGGCATGGCTCACAAATAGACAAAAGCTTTAAGCCACACTTTAGGGCCTAAGGAATTGGAAGCAAATTGGAACCCCTCCATTTGGTTCTTGTGCATTTAGGTGAAATTGGGGAACTTGTTGAACCATATGGTCACCTGTCATGTTAAAGGTTGCACCATAGTTTGCATTTCAAGTAAGTAAAGGTTTTGGGAAGTTTGGCTTCCCTCTTTTTATTATTTTCCCATTTGTGGTTTGTCACAAAAGCAATTTAAAGATATGCCATGATGCAAACATGAATGCAAAAAGTGGAAAAATCCTTCGTATTTTTCATTACCAAGTTAGGGCTGTTACACACCAGCTCCGCCTCGCGGAGCGCTAGCTGCCCCTCGCGGGCATCTTGCAGCTCGCGGAGCTCCTTCAAGCTGGCCTTGGCGACCTCGGAGTCAGCAGCAAACTTCTGTTTCGCGGCCGCTAGCTCGTCGTGTTTGGAGGCGGTCTCCAGCTCCAGCGCCTCCCTGGCGGCGGCGAGTTCGTCCATCACCTCCTGCGCCTCCCGCTTGACGCTGTCGCGGGTCTCTCTGGCGAAGCGGATCGCTTCCTCGCGCGCCGCCTTTGCCGCCGCATCCTGCCGGCGGAACATCTCCACCCTCACGTGGAGAAGGGTCCAGGCCTCGCCGAGCCTTGCCCTTTCCTCCGCCAGGGCATCTTCTTCCTTGGCGAGCTGCTCCTCCAGCCCGTCGAGCGCCCGCCGCGCCCGGTTGAGGATGATCCGGCGATGAGCTGCTTGGCGCCGCGGCGTTTGCAGCGCCAAGGAGACTCCCGCGCTACTGCCAGGCGCGAAGTCCTCGATCCTTGTCGAGGCGCCCGGGGCCTCCTGCCTCGGGCCCACGACCGTCTCCGGTGCGGTCTGGAGGCTTGAGGGGGCGCCTCCCTCGACGCTTGCTTCGGTCGCCCCCTGGGGGCTGGGCGCTCCCTCGCGCTCGGCTCCAGCGCCGGTGAGCTCCGGAGGTGCCTCCGCCTCCTGCCCCTCAGAGGCGGATCCGGCCCCTTCTACGACGGCCGCATCCTCCGCGGCCTCGGGTGCATTCGCCCTCCTGGTGGGAGCCTCCTCCGCCTCTGGGGGCAGCTCCAGGATGATCTCCTCACCCATCCTCTCCTCCTCCGTCTCGGTCTGGACGGGAGGAACGGCCGTCCTTGTCGGCGACGGCGGTGCCATTTCTTCTACCACCTCCTCCGCGCGGTGCTCGACCGCGGGGGGAGTTGCCGCTCGATGCGAGGATGGCGCCGCCTCTACGGTTACCTCCTCCTCGCGGTGCTCCGCCACGGGAGGAGTCGCCGCCCGAATCGGCGACAGCGTGGCCTCCTCGGCCACCACCGCCCCCGCGCGGTGCTCGACCGCGGGAGGGACAACTGCCTGCTGCGGCCCGCCAGCCGCAGGCGTCTCCGCGACGACGCTGGTGACCTCTCCAGCCTTGCAGAGCCGCCGCCTCTTTGGCTCCGCAGGCTGCTTGAAGGGGAGCCAAGTTGAAGATTCATCAAGGGGATTTCCTCAGAAACAAAGTGTTGAGGGAAAAAGAAAAGTCAAAGGCTTACTCGCCGGCCATCACCCACACCCTTTTCTTCGCCTTGGGTGGCTGGGTGTTGCTTGCTCCGGCCTCCTCCCGTGCCGCTCCTGTCTCCGCGCGAGGGGTGTCTCTCGCGGATGCGGCCCTCCTGTCGTGGACGGCCTTGGAGCGGGGTTCGCAGCGCCCTCTCCCGCCGCCGCTCGTCCCCTCCTCTTCTTCGGCGCGCTGGGAGCGGACGACGCGGAAGGCATCCTCCTCATCGCCGGAGGAGAGCACCTGGAGGTCCACCTCAGCGTGGGCGCTCCTCGAGGAGCCGACGTCCTCGCCAACGGGATCAGCGCCCCTCGAAGCCTCGTCCTCGCCGAGGGGGCCCTCGCTCCTCGAGGCCTCCTCCTCGGCGGACCCTTCAGCCTCCTCAGGCTCCGGAGGCTCATCCATGTACTCCGGCTCCGCCACCCACGGGTTAGGGCGAGGCCCGCGGTGCCCCGCGGGCACAATTCCCCACTCGTCGAACGTGGGCATGTGCGCGCGCTGCTCCGCGATGCTTTCCTCGGCGAAGTAGATGAGCGGCTTGGCCGCCTCCTTCTTGGCGGATGGGATCTCCGACGTCGAGAAAAGAACGCCCATGATCTGGCGAAGTACCTCAGGGTCGAAGCCGTCCCTGCTTAGCCGCATTGCGTTCTCCTTGCCGTCGTATCGCCACACCGGCTTGGCGTGCTGTTGGAGGGGGGCGATGCGGCGCCTGGTGAAGTCCTTTGCCACCATCTGGCCGGTGACCCCTGCCTCGCGGATGCGTCGGATATACTCGTACACCACGTCAAGCCTCGAGCCCCTGAAGTCCGCGCTCGCCCAGCGCGCCCACTTCCTCGGGGGCCCCTCAGGCACCTCCAGGAGAGGGTGTGTGGCCTTGGCGTCGACGAAGAGCCACTTCTCGCGGAACTTATCTACCTTCTTCGTCACCTTGGTGATGGCGTCCTCACCGCACCAAGCAATGGGAATGTAGTTGTCGCTCCTGGCGTCGGCGATGCGGAAGGAGACGCACCCAAGCCGCTCGCCCTGGGCGGTGTTCCGAAGAGAATAGAAGCTGCGGAAGAGCGCCACCGAGGGGCGGATGCCGACGTAGGCCTCGCAGAAGTGGGCGAAGATGGCAAGGATGAGGATGGAGTTGGGATGAATGGAGCAGTTGGATCTGGTACACCTCCAAGATCGCCAGGAGGAAGTCGGAGAACGGTGGCACCAGACCGGTGTAGAGCGTATGGAGGAAGAAGGGGTAGAAGGCCTCGGTGAGCCTGCTGCCAGCCGACCTCATTTCGGTGGCGCCGTGCTCGTTGGTTTTCGCCGCCGCCAGGTGGCGCACCGTCGCTATCGTCGCCGCGGTGACACGCATCCGCGGCAGTGCTCCCTCGAAAGCAGCGGCGCACGCCATCACCGCGGACGTGCCCGGCTGCACCGCCACCGCAGACGTGCCGGTCTGCATCGCGGCCTTGCCCTTCTGGCTGTCGGTTGCCCTCTTGGGAGCCATGGCCGCCGGAAGAAAAACTCGAAGATGGAGACCTCGGAAGCGGCAGCTCTGGAGAGATTGGAGGCGTGGGGAGAAGTTTGCGGAGGAGTTATGGGAGAAGTGAAGGGCGCCTCCTGCGCGCCCAGGCTTTATTCACCGGCTCCCGAGTCGTGGCGGGCCCCGCCACGTCGCCCGTTGGAGCCGAGGAGGTCGCGGCCGTGGGTGCAACCGCTGCGTGCCATGTGTCGCGGCCCTGTCAGGCATCTTTGACCCCTCGACGCTTCGCCTTCGTCCATGGGCCTCGGCGTGCCCGTCGCGGGCCCGGGGGCTACTGTCGGCATAGTGGAAACCAGGGTACCACGGGCCGGCCTGCCAGGGCCCACAAGATTCTTTGGATGATTTTCGCTAAGGACCAGGCTCTCCAAGCCTGGCGAGCTTCGCGAGGATTTTCCCCTCGCGAAAGGTTTTTTCTCCTCGCCAAGGATTCTCTCCCTTAGCGAGGGATCGCTCCTCGACAAGGCATCTCCGACGCCGCCCGCAATTCTGCTAAGGACCAAGCTGAAGGGATCGGTGAGGCTTTTCGCCTCGCGAAGCGCCTTCTTCATGAAGCCATCTCTACCCCCGCGGCAGAGCGCACATGGGCTCCGCGCCATGTGCAGAGTGACGCGCGTGCCTACGCACGATGACGACGACGCCGTAGTTGCTGTTTCCATGTATAAAGCAGTCAACAAAGCGGAGCCAAGCAAAGCGGACAACGAGTATTGCCTCTTTGGTGATAAGGGAACCGTCTGCAGCTACGCTCCAAGGACGACGTCACCGTGGGTCACCTCCCACCTCGGCAAGCGCCAGCCCACCGTCCAGCTGGTCGGTGCCCCTTTTCAGCTTTGGTGACGCCGTTCCCCTGCCATGGACCGCGTCCACGAGCTTTGCCTTTATGGTGGACTTCACCTTTATCATGCACCGCGCCTCCTCCTTCGTCGCCGTGTGGTAGCCCTTCCCGCCCAAATGTTTGGGCAGAAGAGGTCCAAGACGCCTATAAAAGGAGAAGGGGTGCGGCCAAGCAAAGGGTTCGGTTTTTGGAGTCTAGGAGCTTACCCAAGAACCCTAGATCTGAAGACTAGCAAGTAGCCATTGTTAGCCACCTCGAGCTCGACAAGCTCTCCTTGTACTGGGAACTCTCCAAGCAGTGCAATACACCAAAGCAGGACATAGGGGTTTTACCTCCACAAGAGGGCCCTGAACCTGGGTAAGACCGAGTGTTCCCTTTCTGCAGTGCTGTCCCGCAGCGAGTCCGACGAGCACCGTCGCCGGAGCATGTTGAGGGTTGTTTGATTCCGTGTTCAGCCCCTTACTCGATCCTTCTCGAGACACCCCCAGTTCCTGAGACAGCTCTCCGACACCGCAAAGATGCAAAGTGCACGCTAGAAGGTAGCAACTCAAATTATCAACGCCCACAACACTTGTGTCTAATCGCACCAACATCTACGAATAGATCTAGGCTCTGATACCACTGAAGGGTCGCAGCATAGAAAACAAACACTACAAGAAATATGCTGACTGGTGACCCTCCATTTTAGTCACTATAAGGTCACAAACTTCCATTCATGACGCCTTCGTGACCAAATTCTGATGGTCACATACCGAGCGACTAAAACGATCGATCATGACCTTTTTAGTGAAATGGTCATAACCGTCTATGACCAAATTAGAGGGTCATAATATTTATGACCAATTTTTTTGGTCATGCGCTCTCTGCCGTGGCCACGCCAGATCCTACATGGCCAGTCCTACATGGCAAAATTATGACCAAATTAGAAGGTCATAGATCAAAATCAGCCCGGTCCTATTCAGCCATCAAATGGGCCGAGCCCAATAATTCAGTCCATTTAATATATTTCCTGTTGATATATGACAGCTTCATGGGCTTTTTTGGGGGGGGGGGGCATGGACTTTTTGCAATCGTATTTTCGGCCATTTTATTTTGGTGCTGGCCCAACTAGTCAGATTGGTACCAGCTGTCATGCTACTCTCACAATTTGGTCTCACACATCAGAAATTTGGAAATTTGCCAAACAATTAACATAAGTGAGATCCCCTGGTCAACTTTCCATTTCACACGAAAATCAAACAGACCAATGAACAGATGAAATTTGTTCAAATCAACACTAAATTAGTCTATTACAATCTTTACTCTAAAACAACACAGATATGCCTAGTACTGCCTACTATTACAAGTTCACAACACATAATATGCTACTCTTTGCTGATATGCTTAGCGGTTTCGCATTTGGCTCCACACTTCACCTGCGCAAAAATAAGAATCAACACTTCGTTAAAGCAGCTACATTCTTATGTACAAGCATCAACCAGAAGCACTAAACTAAGATTGCATCAACGAAACTAGAATTGGCAATCAATCAGTCTAGGATAGTACTAAAAGACCAGATGCAAGAGATGCAAGAGATAAACTATAGGCCTACAACAGCTCAAAGTGGCAACAGCTCAAAGAAAGCATTGTTCAAATACAAACCACAGAATGGGAAGAAAAAATAAAATTATGAAAACATGAGTTGTGAGGTTGAGAAGTATGACTTGAGGGAACAAAAAGAGACACAATATTATGACAAGATAATTCCACAACATCAATGCTTATCTGTGCAAACATGTAGAACTCATTTCTAGGGCAGCAGGTGTTGCAATTCTCTTCCTTTAAATTTTGAAAAGAAACATTAAGCACTAGCACTCACTGATATCTTCAAATTAGCTAACAGAACATTTGCATGAAAGCACATACTTGTTAAGATCCCATGCTTGCACACAGTTTCAGCAGACATTTAAACTTAATAAGTACTGGTTATCAATGCAATTTAAGTTGGACTCTACCACATGCAGCACAAACAGGACTAGTGTAATATAAAGTATCAAATATGTAGTTGATATTTACTTGCACAAATAAGAAGTGTCCAAGCAATCCTAACAAGGAACGAACCTTGACGATGTTGCCAACAAGTAGTGAAGCTGCTTGTTGAGCTTGATCTTCTCCTGCTTGTCCTTGATCTTGTCCACGAAGTTCTCCAACTCCTGGTTGCTCCGCTGCAGCTGGGTATTTGTTCCACCGTGTGTGCATATGCATCTGTGCATACAACAATTGTTCAAGAAAATTGATTAATATAGATTATAAAACAATTACTTTTTATAAACTCCTATAACTCACATCAGTATTATTCGGTTGGACAGTCAGATAATAAAAGGCAAGGACAATATTTTTGCATGCGCACTGAATATCAACTCTAAGAAATGAATTACTTCACCACGCAATGAACAATTGGGAATACAACATTTCATTGATCTTTTATATCTATGTGTTATGTAGAAACAGTAGTGGCAATTCCGAAATAAACTATTAATCCCAAAAGTTCCAATAGTATTTAACCAGATACAGCTTGCTGGACACAACGCTTTGAAACACTAGAGATATCTGATGATTCCGCATCCAGATAGATAAACAAGGAAACATACCTTACTGTTGAACATTTTGATGTAGCAGCAGTCACCGATCTTGCCGCCGGAGAGGTAGACGAAATCTACAGGCCAAGATGCAGATCCGTGAGAAACATTGACATGTCGTGAATAGGAAACCAAACAGAAAAAGGGAGGATGGCTACCTCCCGAGCTGCGGAGAACCATGGCGGCGGCTGGAGTGTATGGAGAACAAAACCATAGGTGTAGAGGCCGGAGGAGTAGACCTCCTTTGGGTCTGCGAGAGCATGAGCAAAGTGGGTGTTAGTATGGATCAAGGATCCGTAGGAGGAGCGAGCAGGCGTGGGGAGTAAGTGATTCCCTTACCATCTCCGTCTTGTCGAAGAGGCTTGCTGCGGTGCCGGAGCTGAAGCTGGTGGTCGTCGGATCTTCGTCTCCATCTTCGAGCAGGGAGCTCTGGAGGCCGTCATCGAGGAGGGAGGCGCGATGGTCACTGGTGCTGTTGGAGGCGACGACGAAGGGGAGGAAGGAGAGGGAGGCGTCGGGGTTGGAGACCTTGAGGATGCAGGCGAGGCGGAGGAGGCGAGGGTCACCGCGCCTGCGCGCTGGGGAAGACGCAGACCCAGAGGATCAACGCGCCTTGCAGACGCCGGAGGATGAGTGGCGCGGGGTCTGAGGACCTTGAGGCAGAGGCCAGCGAGGGGCACTGCTTCGATGCACAGATGAAGACGGGATCGCCAATCTTGAGGAAGGGGGCGTGGCGGGGGGTGGCGAGGTGGGTGGCAGCGGGGTAGGGTTTGGTGGTGGAGATCGTCGGGACTCGGGTTTAGTGGCAGATCTGGAATTCGGGGAAGCTATGCAAGGGTTCGGGAGGCGATGCGATGGGGCGGTGCTCGTCGAGGGGATTTAGGGTTGGGCTCGCTTGGGTCCTTGTCGTGGGAAGGATCCTACATGCCATGGATCGATGGGAGAAGGGCGGGGCGGATCTAGATCGCGCGAGCATGGAAAAGGACGGGGCTGGCGGCTAGGGTTCGGGAAAGGAAGGGGATGGAGGAGGATCGCTTCGCGTGGCGGATTATATTTGGTACTACGACAGAATTATGAAATTGTCCCTGGCTGGGTGCGGCGTGCTGGAATTTATGCATCTATTCTAGTCATTTCACTTCGAAATTGGGTAGGTGGGACATTTGCCGCTAGGTTCAAAATTTGTTGTGGGAGGGAAATTTGGGCTATCTTTTTTTAGGGTTTTGCTCTAGGGGAATTTTTTGTGAAGCATCTAGCAACAATATGTTACAGATTTCAACCACACCAATTTTCAAAAATATTATATCATATTTAATGTACAAATAACCAAATCTTTCTGTGTCAAAAGGTTTCTATCCATCTCTCGTAAAAAAGACAAATTTCTACCGATTCGGCTGGAACTGGGTCAAATTTGAACTGCATGTGCTTCGTAGTTTTCTCATGATTTTTCGAAAAAATCATTTTCAGGTACAAAAGTATCTATTTTATAAGAGATACACGAAGAGTTTCGTAATATTCAACCCCTAGCAATGAACGGTCGTGTCGTCAATTTTGACCACATTTTGAAATCAGCATAAAGAATTAAAAAAATCAAAATAATGGAAATCCTTCGCAATGTGTCATTATATGTGACCTAGTTTTGAGGAAAAACAAGAAACTTGGAATACGGCAAATATCTTGAAAAAGTGTTCGCATAAATGAGCTACCATGAACGAAGATTCATGACTTTCAGACCAAATGACGAATGTTATGATGACATTCATGGCATAGTTTGTTTAAATATGTCCATATTATATACAAGCGTGCATCTTGGAATGGAGAACAATGTTGCCGAAGAAAGTTTTCATTTTCGTTACACAAAAAATAATTTCTCATTTTCGAGTGCCAAAAATGGGTTGTTTTGTGAATCAACTACCAAAAATATGTTACAAATTTGAACAACAACAATTTATAAAAATATTAGACCATATTTAATGCACAAATAACCAAATGTTTGTGTTTCAAAAGGTCTCTATACACCTCATCAAAAAGGTAAATTTCTGCCGATTCGGATGGAACTGGGTCAAATTTGAACTACAACTGCCTCGTAGTTTGCTCGTGATTTTTTGAAAAAAAATTTTAGGTACACAAATATCTATTTCATCAGAGATACACCAATAGTTTTGCAATATTCAACACCTAGGTAAGAACGGTCGTGTCGTCAATTTTGACCGCATTTTGAAATCGACATAAAGAATTCAAAAAAATCAAAATAATGGAAATCCTTCGCAATGTGTCATTATATGTGACCTAGTTTTGAGGAAAAAAAGAAACTTATAATACGGCAAATATCTTGAAAAAGTGTTCTCAGAAATGAGCTACCATGAACGAAGATTCATGACTTTTAGGCCAAATGACGAATGTTATGACTAGATTCATGGAATAGTTTGTTCAAATAATCCAATATTGTGCACATGGGTCCATCTTGTAATGGAGAACAATGTTGCCGAAGGAAGTTTTCATTTTCGTTACACGAAAAATCATTTTTCATTTTTTGAGTGTAAAAAATGGGTTGTTTTGTGAAGCACCTACCAAAATAATGTTGCAAATTTGAACCACACCAATTTTAAAAATATTAGACCATATTTTTTGTATAAATAACCAAATTGTTGTGTGTCAAGAGATTTTTTATACCTCTCGTAAAAGACAAACTTCTGCCGATTCAGTTGGAACTGGGTAAAATTTGAACTACAGCTACATCGTAGTTTGCTCATGATTTTTTGAAAAAAATCATTTTTAGGTACATAACCATCTATTTTATCAGAGATATACCAATAGTTTCGCAAGATTCAACACCTAGCTAAGAACGGCCGTGTCGTCAATTTTGACCGCATTTTGAAATTGGCATAAAGAATTAAAAAAAATCAAATAATGGAAATCCTTCGCAATGTGTCATTATATGTGACCTAGTTTTGAGAAAAAATAAGAAACTTGTAATACGACAAATATCTTGAAAAAGTGTTCTCAGAAATGAGCTACCATGAACGAAGATTCATGACTTTCAGGCCAAATGACGAATGTTTATGACTAGATTCATGGCATAGTTTTGTTCAAATGATCCCATATTGTGCACGTGGGTCCATCTTGTAATGGAGAATAATGTTGCCGAAGGAAGTTTTCATTTTCGTTAAACAAAAAAATCATTTTTCATTTTTTGAGTGTAAAAAATGGGTTGTTTTGTGAAGCACCTACCAAAACAATGTTGCAAATTTGAACCACACCAATTTTTAAAAATATTATACCATATTTTATGTATAAATAACCAAATTGTTGTGTGTCAAGAGATTTTTATCTACCTCTCGTAAAA
>QRDG01002529.1:0-41191 GCA_012064385.1 Puccinellia tenuiflora
GGAATATCCGGGGCACCGGATATCTCCGGGGAGAATCTCCGGGCCAAAGATCCGGGACCCCTCCAGAGAGGTTTCCCGAAAAAGGACTTAGCATATTTTCCTGAAAAAGTTCCAGGGCGGAAACTTCCGGCCTCATGACCGGAATTCCGGTCCACCGGAAATATCCGGGGCAAACTTCCGGCAGAAGTTCCGGGACCCCTCCAGAGAGGTTTCCCAAATATGACTTAGCCATATTTCCCCGAAAAAGTTCCAGGGGCGGAACTTCCGGCCTTACGACCGGAATTTCCGGCCCACCAGAAATATCCGGGGCAAACTTCCGGCAGAAGTTCCGGGACCCCTCCAGAGAGGTTCCCGACTATGACTAGTCGATTTTCCACAGGGTAGATATTCCGGGGCTCGGCCAGAACTTCCGGCGGGCGGAACTTCCGGGAACACCACTGGAATTTCCGGTTCCTGTTTAGCAGAACTAGCCGTAGATTTCGTATCTCTCACCGTCTTTGATCTCGTCTTCGATCTTTTCACCTTCTTGGACTAATCACCTAAAGTACTTGAATATATCACTTAACAAAGATGATTAGAACGAAGAATGTGTTGTCATTAAATCACCAAAACTAAGAGATGTTCTTTCAATCTCCCTCTTTTTGGTGAATGATGAAAACATACCAATACAAAGATTAACTAAGCCACAAAGGTGAGGAGCTCCCCCTAGAGCTGGGGCCCCTAGATATAAGCATGCTTAGCCAAAGAAATCAACAAGGTAATAGAAACATAGAAGTAGATCAACACAAGTTGCATGTATTACACCACACATACAGTTCAACGGATAGAAAAAGGCACATAGGCACAAGCTCATAAGACGAAACGAAAAGCGAGGAAAAAGCTTGTGCCCAACCCATGCAACACCCTCGAAAACCTAAATAGAACTACTTCTCCCCCTTTGGCATCAAGACACCAAAAAGGGGAAAAGATCAATGCTAACGTCCCAAAGAGATCACTCCGAAGCCGTGGCCTGAGACTCCTCCTCCTCCTCACTGTCGGTCTCAATGTCTTCATCCTCAGGCACTTCATGATCCCAATCCACATACTTGTTGTTCCAGTGCTTGTAGGCAACTCGAGGCTGGACGTCCTCATCAGGCGATGGAGATGGCAATTTCAAGGCGGCCATGATCTCTTGATGATTCTTGAGGATAATACGGCGCTCACAATAGGCTGCATGATTCTCCTTGTGAAGATCAACATTCATGCACAAAATATTCTCAAGAGCATGTTTGACCCAAGACCTCTTCTTGGGGGCTTTCTCAGCAGTACTAGAACCCTCAGGAGCATCAGCAGAAGGACGAGACCCACCTCGACCACGATGGGCAGGAGGAGGGGCGACGAGGTGAGCATGCTTCCGGTTCATCTTGACCCATCCATGGGTCTCACAGTTCAGCTCCACATCAATGTCAACCACATCATCATCAAAAGGATACTTGGCCTTGATAAGCTTCATCACATAAGGGGCATAAGGGGGCACCTTCTTGTTGATCATTGCATCATACATATCATGAAAGATGTAGTCCATCACATCAACCGGGCTCCCATTGGGGCGGAGCGTGCCCTGAGTGGCTGCCTCATAAGCATGGTGAAGGAGGTTCACAAGCCCTCCTCGAATAGCATCATTGTTGCCGGCACTTGGAGCAATAGATTCGCGAAACATGCGCAAGAGAATGTCATACAAGGGCAAAAGACCGGAGGTGGTCCCAAGCCCTTTCTCATCAGAATAGAGCTCCCTCAACT
This sequence comes from Puccinellia tenuiflora, assembly GCA_012064385.1. Classification (NCBI taxonomy): domain Eukaryota; kingdom Viridiplantae; phylum Streptophyta; class Magnoliopsida; order Poales; family Poaceae; genus Puccinellia; species Puccinellia tenuiflora. The sequence continues at coordinate 1,780 of QRDG01002529.1, forward strand.
TGGACTTGTCATACTCGGAGCCAACCACATGCATGCGACTTCCCTCATTGAGATGAGATCCCGTGAACGGATAACCAAGAATCCCTGCAAACTCTCTGAAAGAAGATGTGAGCTTATGAGTATCAGACATCCAAGTCATGCTAATGTTCACATCACCATCAAAGACCACAGTGGCATAGAACTGCTAAACCAAAATCACATTGTAGTCACACTCTATCCCCATGAGGCGACGCAGTCCCAAATAGTCCACAACCTGAATAGCTATCCCAAAATAGTCGGCCTTCTTCTGGAGGTGAGCAAAGTCAATGGCCTTCATAGGACACACCTTCTTCTTACTTGACATCACTGCATAGACCTCTTTGAACAGGATTTCTTGATCATAGCTCCAGAAGCAGTTGTCAATCGAAAAGTCACGGGGCTGAGCATAAAAGTCGGTGCGACGCCATTCAATGAATTCATTCTTGGTCATGTCGCTGAGAGTGATCTGCACGGCTTTCTTCTTCTTTCTCTGTTCATCAATCTGTGCACGGCGTGAGGCCAAGGTCTCCTGATCAGAATCAGACTCAATCTCAGCAGACTGAGGGCGAGGAGTGCGAGAGGCCGCACGCTTGTGACGGCGATGAGAGGAACCACCTGCAAGAAGATTAATAAATAGGCAACAAAGCATAGATGAGCACTCATGTCCTAGTGGCCAAAGAAAAATAGCCGCAAAAAGAAAGGGATGAAAGTACTCAGTCTCAGGCCGGAAGTTCCGGACGAAGGGGCAGAAGTTCCGCCCTCCCCCCCCCCCCCCCCGAAAGTTCCAGTCCAGAAGGGACGGAAGTGCCGGTGCACATGCATATCATAAAGAGATTTATCCAAGCAATTTTTGGATGATATGCAAGGACTATCAACACTAGCATGTAAATCATTTATAGTGCTACGTGTGTTTAGGTCCATAGATGAAGCATTGCAACAAGATAGAGATAAATGATCATCAACAATGAGCTCACTATCCAAATTGCAAACCCCATCACTACTCACCATCACATTAGTTTGTGTTTTACCACATTTTGGCGAAGTAGATGAAGACGAGAGCTCGTCACGGCCGGAGGTAGAGGGAGAGCAATCATCCTCAATAGAGTTGGACAAACCATATTTATCTTGTAGCTTGGTCCCAAAGTGTTGGGAATATGCCCTAGAGGCAATAATAAAATGGTTTATTAAGCATATTCACGTTTATGATAATGGTTTATTATCCATGCTATAATTGTATTAAATGGAAACATAATACATGTGTGGAATATAAACACCCGGAGTCCCTAGTGAGCCTCTACAGGACTAGTTCGTTGATCAAGAGATAGTTAGAGTTTCCTAACTATGGACTTGTTATAGTCACTTGATAACGGATCATATCATTAGGAGTAATGGTATGATGGACATGACCAAATAAAGAGTTGCAATTAATCGTGTCACAAAAGTTTTGTTGTCAACACTTTTAATATGCCAAATATAGTTTCCTTAGACCATGAGATTATATCACTCCCGTTCACCGGAGGAATACTTTGTGGACATCAAACGTCACTTCGTAACTGGGTGATTATAAAGGTGGCTTTCAGGTATCTCAGATGGTGGGTTGTTGGGTGATATGAATCGAGAGTGGAATTTGTCCCTCCATGTGACAGAGAAGATATCTCCAGGCCTTCTCGGTAATATAGCATCAAAAGTCTGCAGACATGTGATTAGGTTGTAATCACCGGGATCCTATATTATGGACGAGTAAAGAGAACTTGCCGGTAACGAGATTAAACTAGACATGGGGATGTCAATGATTATATCTCGGGCAAGTAAAATATCGTGAGACAAAGGGAATCGTATATGAGATTAATTGAATCTCCGGCAATCGTGGTTCAATCGAGAAAAGGTTTTCGTTGAGTGTATAGGAATTAATATGGACATCCCGGTCCCGCTATTAATTATTGATATGATCATGTCTATTGCATTCTCGAACCCGTAGGGTCACACACTTAACGTTCCGATGAAATTAGGTTTTGCGATGAATTAAATGATGAAGTGAACGAATGGTGATTCGGAGTCTCGGATGGGATCCCAGACGTCACGAGAGGTTCCGGAGGAGTCCGGAGAATAAGATTCATATATGGAAAGTAGTTTCCGGAGGTTTCGAAAAAGTTCCAGAAATTATTTATAGGGTATCGGAAAGGTTCCGGAATGTTCTAGAAGGGTCTAGAAGTGGGACCGCATATTTTGTATGGGGCCCACATGGTGCAAAGGGGTGCAGCCACCACCTAGGTGGGGCGCACCACCTAGGCCCATATGGGTGGTGCGGCACAAGGAGGGGGAGTCCCACTCCTAGTTGGACTAGGAGGTGGGCTCTCCACCCCTTTAGGAAAGGGGCCCAAGGAGGAGTCCTCGATGGACTCCAACTTGGGGGGCAAGCAAGGAGGGGCCGGCCGGCCCCCTTGCCCTTGACCTAGCCGGCCACCTATATAAGGAGGGGTAGGGGGGCGCACCACACCCCCTAGAGGCTGCCGCCCCACAACCCTAGCCGCACCCCCCTCTCCCATCTAGCCCTAGTGCGCCAACCCCCTCTCCCCGAAGGGCTGCCGCACCTCCACCTCTCCACCATAGCCGCACCACCCCTATACCCTAGGGCTGCTGCGCCGCCTTGTCCTCTCCCTCTCCTCTTGCTTGGCTTGGCGAAGCCCTGCTCGCGGAGATCGTCATCATCACCGGCACTACCGTCGTGCTGCTGAGATCATCAAGGCCACGTCTTCTCGCTTGCGGGATCAAGGAGTCGACGTCTTCATCGAGCTGTACGTGTGGACGCCGCGGAGGTTCTGCCCGTTGCTGCACTTCACCGGATTGGATCTCGAGGATAATACATCTCCTCGCGACTAGACGAGTCTAGTTGCGGGGATCGACTAGCCAACCCCTGCACCGACAGAACGCGTTTGTTGATCTTCGAGGGTAAGAGATTGGATCTCATCTTCGCTATCTTCATCTCGTAGATCTAGATCCTTGGGGTTTATTCCGCTTTGCCGCGTAGAAAATTTTTGTTTTCCATGCTGCGACCCCTTCACAAAGCTCATGAACATCCCGGAGAGGCATGATTGACTCGAAAACTACAACACTCACAAATTTGCAAAAACTTGTTAGATGCTAGAGCATCTAGATATAAGTTTTTCTCATCCTCTAAAGTCGTACTTGCGTAGTCCTTTGGAGGAGAAAAACCTATATCTAAGATACGCTCAATATTGGGGTCCAAGACCCGTAAGTGATTAAGCATATGAGTTTTCCAAACATTAAAATTTGTGCCATTAAATCTAAACAAGGAATTGTGCACTAAATCCCTAGACGACATCTTTACTCTCTAGGCGGTAAAGCCAAACAGAGAGACGAGGCTCTGATACCAATTGAAAGAACAAGCTATGCCCGAGATGTCGCCTAGAGGGAGGGCGTGAATAGGCGATTAACACTTTTTCTATTTAGGGGCTTGATAATTGCGGAATAAAACTATATGTTTAAATTAACAAGCCAACAACCTAAATTACTAGGGTTACCTATGTGCACCAACAACTTATGCTAAGCAAGGCAAGCAACAAGGTGATAGCAAGATATGAACTTCAAGCACGAAGGTTATCACAATGTAAATTGCATAAGTAAAAGCTCGGGTATAGAGATAACTGAGGCACGTGGAGACGAGGATGTATTCCCGAGTTCCTCCTTGTTAAGGGATTACGTCTCGTTGGAGGGGTGTGAGCTCGCCACAAAAGGCCTACTCAAGATGCCACAAAGGCCTCACCCTATTCTCCGATGAACCTCACCCAAGGGATTGGTTCGCCTTCTACTATCGGAATCCTTCGAGGCGGATTCCGGAGCCCTTTTACAACTTCCTTGGGGCACACACCCACAACTCAATTGGGGGCTCCCAAATTCGTGCCGAAGCTTCACAACTCGAAGTCTTCGCGGCACCTCCAACCGTCTAGGGTCCACAATGCACCCAAGAGTAACAAGCTTCTCAACGTCGATCTTCACGTATCACCGTAGGGAGAGCAACCCGATGCAACAAATGCAAAAGGCAAGAACACACTAAGTGGTCAAATCCTTCACTCTCAAATTCCAACCAAAGCAACTAATGCTATGGAGGGAATAAGAGAGGAAGAACAAAGGGGATGAACACAAAGCAACCCCAAATCTAGATCCACAAGGTTCCCCTCACTTAGGAGAGATTTTGATTGGTGGAAAGGTAGATCTAGATCTCCTCTCTTGAATCCCTAAGTTTGGGCAAGAATCATTGGAGGGATTGAGAGGAATCAAGCTCACAAGGTTAGCAACAATGGAGGAGAGAGGAAAGCAAGTGAGCAAGAGCAGCAACCAGGTTTTGGGGAGGGAGGAGGCTTTTTATAGCCTCCCCCAAAAACTAGCCGTTGGACACTGTCCCGACCGGAGACTCCGGACCAAGTGACCGGAGACTCCGGCCTGCGGGGTTATCGGGGAGGCCGGAGATTCCGGTCATTGGGGCCAGTGACTTCGGCCAGGCCGGAGACTCCGGGCACCCTCCGGGGGAGCTCCGGACCCCTATCCAGAGGCGCACCACACAGATGCAAATGGGCTGAGAGAAAAAAGAGGGCCGGAGATTCCGGGTCCTCGGGCCGGAGACTCCGGGGGTCCGGAGACTCCGCCCCATCTCCGGGGTACCTCCGGACCGAGTCCAGGAGCGCACCACACAAAAGACGTTCGGTAGTGAAAAACAGGGGCCGGAGACTCCGGGTCCTCTGGACCGGAGACTCCGGACCATCTCCGGGGTAGATCCACACAGAAAAGCATAACCCCATAACTTTTGCAAATGAACTCCGTTTTCGATAATCTTGGACTCGTTGGAATCGTCACAATGAGCACAACAAGATTATGCAGAGAAACATCATAGTCCAACAAATATTGTAACACCAAATGGTAAAAGTATAAAAGCTCTTTTTCGCAGACCGAAAAACCGTTTATTTTGCAATTGAAGTCCAAATGACATGAAACCAATTTTGTTGGAAAGAGGACGACAAAAGCAACCTTTGAAAATGACAAACTAGCAAAGGAGATTTTGCAAAGGGTTGGAAAGGTGAGACCTTCCAATAAGGATGAACCGGCAAAATCTCCAATACCGAAGATGCAAAAATAAGACGCATATGCAAACCGTTTTCGGTGATCTTAGCCTTGTCATAACACGCACGACAAGCACCAAGACCACACCACGATAAGAGTCAAATAAGAACCAATGAAGATGAATGCATGGATGCAAAGGTTTGTGCTCTCTACGACGATACGATCAGGATACTCGGTCGAGAGCCCCTCTTGATAGTACGGCTATCTATCCTATAACCCGGTCTCTCACTAAACATCATGAGACCGGTAAAATAAAATCCCTACCAAGATCATACCTTGCCTTGCGCATTAATCCACTTGAGGTCGATGAAGACGATCTTCATCTCCTCAAGACAAACCACCTTTCTTGATTGCGCTTCGCTTGGTGAAGAATCACATGACGCTCCCCCATACACCAAGATGGGGAAAAGAACCTCTTCGGCATATCTTCACTTGGCCTTTATCTTGATGATGAACACCTTGGCCTTGATCAACAAATGATCTTCTTCCCTTAACCTTGACTCCAACTCATGGAGAACAAGCAAGATCTTGACTCCAACAAATGGATAACAAGCAAACAAATGGACAACCTACAAATATAGCTCAATGCAAATATTAGTCCATAGAGATTGTCATTAATTACCAATATCATGCATGGGGGAAACCATGCACTTTCAATGGGCACGAGTGACAGAAACGTCTAAGGGCGAGGGTGTGATGTTGCTACTAAGGGTAAAATAGCGGTGTTAATGTCTATTTTGATATTAGTATTGCTTACTTCATGCACTTTACTTAATGCAATTGTATGTTGCTTGCAACTTAATACCGTTGGGTGACAGGCTGGATAGCGATCCCACGGTGGACTATTTAGACAAAGATGCAGTTGGACTCAACAGTCTTTGTTCCTTGTCGTGATGCCTACATAAATATTATCATGTCCTTTTTGTCATAGCTAAATTGGGTTTGTGTCATGATCTTGTCAATTGCCCAGCTGTAATTCGTTCACCCATCACATGCATATTTTATTTACTTGAGAGACTCCACTAGTGAACCCATGGCCCCCGGTCCATCTTTTCACATTGTTTTCAACCTCATTTACTTGCTTTTAATCATCATTACTCCACTGGTCACTTTTCATATTTTATCTATTTCATCATACAATTAACCGCTTTGTGTTCTGCGAGACCGGAGAGATTGACAGCATCTCCGTTGTTGGGGGCAAAGTATTTTGGTTGAGTGTGTGCAGGTCCACGTCTATGGAAGGTTAAGCGCCAGAGATTTTCAACATTCACCTCGTTGTTTATTTCAAAGTCCTACTGGTTCGATAAACCTCGGTTCTTTAATTGAGGGAAAAACCGCTACTAGCTACAATTCCGCCTTCGCTTGGGACACCACCCAGCTTATCAATTTCCACCATCAAGCAGTTTTCTGGCGCCATTGCCGGGGACTTTGGAGCTACAGCAAGGGGAGTCTCATACTCTCAATCTCTTTACTTTGTTTTTGTCTTGCTTTCTTTATATCTCGTTTAGTTTATTTTCCTGTTTCAAAATTTTAAAACCCAAAAAAATTAGTGTAGTCTTTATTTCTGTCTTGTTATTTTATCTTATCATTATGTCTTCTACTGAAAACACCAAGTTAGGTGACTTTACTAGCACTAATAAGAATGATTTCATATGCTCCCCAATTGCTCCACCCGCTACTAAAGCGGAATCTTATGAAATTAAACCGGCCTTGCTAAATCTTGTTATGAAAGAGCAATTTTCTGGTGCTAGTACTGATGATGCTGCCTCTCATTTAAATAACTTTGTTGAGTTATGTGATATGCAAAAGTATAAATAGGTGGGAAGTGACATCATAAAACTGAAACTTTTCCCTTTCTCTTGAGAGGGAGACCAAAAGAATGGTTATTGTCTTTGCCTAAAAATAGCATTGATTCTTGGATTAAATGCAAAGATGCTTTTATTGGAAAATATTATCCACCTGCTAAAATCATACAACTAAGGAGTAACATTATGAACTTTAGACAATTTGATAATGAACATGTTGCTCAAGCTTGGGAAAGAATGAAATATATGGTTAAGAATTGTCCCACGCATGGATTAACTATGTGGATGGTTATCCAAACTTTTTATGCAGGTTTGAATTTTTCTTCAAGGAACCTTTTGGACTCGGCCGCGGGAGGCACCTTCATGTGCACAACATTAGGTGCAGCAACTAAACTATTGGATGAGATGATGACAAATTATTCACAATGGCACACCGAACGAGCTCCAAGTGGTAAGAAGGTAAAATTCTGTTGAGGAAATCTCCTCTTTGAGTGATAAGGTTGATATGATTATGTCTATGCTTGCTACCAATCAGTCCAATATGTATCCTAATAGTGTTCCACTTGCTTCATTAATTGCCCAATAAAAGGATCAAGTTGATGTTAATTTTCTTAATAGAAACAACTTCAACAATAATGCTTATTGAAATAATTTTTGTAGTAACAACTATAAGCCTTATCCTCCCAATAATGGCAACTTTCATGGTAAATCCTATGGTCAAGGATTTAGTAATAGTAGATTGGATGAAATAGAGAGGTCTACCAAAAAAATCATGCATGAACAATACGAACAAAATAAAAATTTCTCTAGGCAGATGAACGAGAATTCTTTTATATTAAAAAATATAAATGATCAACTTGGTGAGTTAAATAAAGAAATATCTAAACTTCAAACAAGTCTTGTTAATACTAAAGCTTGCATTTCAAACATATCCCAAACTCAAGCTACTTTGATTAACCGAATGGCTGCCAAACCTGAGTTAGTTGCCCCTACTGAAACTGTTGCCTTTGTTGTCCTTAAAACTGCTGACACTCATGTTGCCTCGACTAATATTGCTGGAGATTACAAAGATTTAAATATTTATGAGTGTCCTATTGATCCTAAAATTTTTGATACAACTCCTAGCTCGTCTTCAAAGGATCATGGAAAACTGGAAAAACTGGATAGTCTAGTCTCTAAAGTAGACGTTCTTGCTCATGATGTTGAAATTTTGAAAATTAGAACCACTCCAAATCAAGACAAACATACTGAATATTTAAATGCTATCTCTCTTCAAATTAATGAAAATGAAAGGATGATGGCTCTCTTGAAATCTAGGTGGGCTAGAGAGGCTGAAGAAGCTAGAATTGCTGAAATGAATAGGAAAACTGTTAAAGTTTATACTATCCAAACCACTAAAGAGGATCCTCCTAGTTTATTTAAAGATGATGAAATTGATTTTGATAATTGCAATCTTACTGAAGTCATTAAGTTCCTACAAAAACTTTTTAAGACACCGGATGCTAGTAAAATAAATCTTGCCTTTACCAAACACATTACCGATGCTCTTATCAAGGCTAGGGAAGAAAAACTATAGCTTGAAACCTCTATCCCTAGGAAGTTAGAAGATGGTTGGGAACCCACTATTAAGACGAAAATAAATGACTTTGATTGCAATTCTTTATGTGATCTTGGTGCAAGTGTTTCCTTTATGCCTAAAAGTTCTATGATATGCTTGATTTAAATCCTTTGGAAGAGTGCTATTTAAATGTTCATCTTGTTGATTCTTCTAAAAAGAAACCTTTGGGTAGAGTTGATGATGTCCTTATTGTTGTTAATGATAATTATGTTCCTGTTGATTTTATTGTTATGGATATTGAGTGCAATGCTTCTTGTCCTGTTATTTTGGGAAGACCGTTTTTTGAGAACCGTTGGTGCTATTATTGATATGAAAGAGGGAAATATAAAGTTTCAGTTCCCCCTTAGAAAAGGGATGGAACACTTCCCTACAAAGAGAAAGAAGCTTCCTTTTGAATCAATCATAAGGTCAAGCTATGCTCTTGATGTTGCAAAGGCCTCCGAAAAAACTTGATATTTGGCATTGCGCCTAGCTAAAAGGCGTTAAAGAAAAGCGCTTGTTGGGAGGCAACCCATTTTTTTTTCAGTTTGTTTTTTATTTTTCTTAAGTCATGAAGTTATTACCTCTGTAGCAACTTCAATGTATCTTTTTTCTTTTAGTTTTTTGTGCCAAGTTTAGTCTCTAATGCATTGAAAGTGAGAGGTATTGTGTTGCTGTCCCAAAACAGATTATATGCGTCTGTTGCACGAAAATCCTAAAATCGCCAGAATTTTATCTTTTTCTGATACTGTTTTACAGCAAGACTGATGCTTTTATCTATATTTCGTTAGTTTTGAGTTTTCTGATTTGAGCTGCATAAGTGCCTCGAAAAATTCAATCTTTACAGACTGTTCAGATTTTGATAGATTCTTCTTTTATTTTGCATTTGTCTCTTTACCATCGTCATATGTGATACTCTAGGGGTGGAGTGCCACATTGAGGCTTAGTAAGATGTAGCTAATGTTTAATGAAGTTGGTTTGCAATTTGTCATGAGTTGAACACATATGCATTTTAATTTATGAGCACTAACCCTCTAATCAAATTATGAGAAATTTTGTGTGAAGGGAGTTTTTAAGTTCCAAAGGAGAGGAATATGAAGAAATCGAGGATGGATCAGAGCTCAAGCTTGGTGATGCCCCCATGGCACCCCCTCTGAATATCAAGAACTATCAAGAGTCAAAGCTTGGGAATGCCCAAGGCATCCCCTCATCTTCATCGACTATCGTAAGGTCGTCTTCGTTGAACTTCGTTTTTATCACTTTACATATTATGTGCTATGCTTGGAGCGTCTTTTTTTCTTTCAGTTTTATTTGTTTGTTTGCTGGTCATATCTTTGTTGGATCCTAACTTTATTTGTGTGGGAGAGAGACACCCTCTGCCTTTTCGTTTGAATACTTATTTGCTTCGCTTATATCTTTTTGAGTATTCTTAGCTACTGTTTGTCTTCTAGTAAGCTCTCGCTTTTAGATTTTATCTTGTTTAGAGCTGCTAGTTGTTAAGTTAAACTCTCTTGTTCTTCACTTATATTTTTTGGAGAGTTGTTTTGGTTGCTTGGTTAATGTGTCAGATCGAAAAAATGCTATGCATGTGGTAGTAGTATGAAATAGAAAAAACCTGCATAGTCTTGTAGGTCGCTATGTGGATAATTTGATACTCTTCAATTGTTTTGAGGAACTAAAATAACTAATGGTTAAAATGTGTTGGTTAATGGTGTTAGAGTTGATTAGTGGAGAGGTGTTATTAAAGCATGGAGCTGTACTTTTCTGAACTAAACAACCTAAGTCAACAATGCTAATGTGTCATGAATTCTACTAAGTTGAAAATAAGTCCCTAGTGGGTAGTTACTGCAACGGTCGGGGAAGCCAACGGGGCACTTGTGTCGCCGCCACGATCCCTCTCGGGGTGTCTCTAACCATTTGTGGAACATTGAAACTGCTAGTTGTTTGCAATATACGAAATGCATTGTGAGCTTTGGATTTTGGCACTTCCACTTCCATATTTTGCTAGCCTCTTCAATGCTGCGCAATGCCCTCTCTCACATTCAGATAGGTGCATACTTCGCGAGTACATCCAACTCTGTGGGAGAACTTCATCCTGTTCTCCTACACATAAGCCAACTATCTTCCTCAAAACAGCCACCATACCTACCTACCACGGCATTTCCATAGCCGTTCCGAGATACATTGCCATGCAACATCCATCATTACATTATGACTTGATGTCATTCTTCATTATCATATAGTTTGCTTGATCATTGAGTTAGTGTGCAGCGTGGCTTGCCACATGTTCTACATTTTTTACTTTTTTCCACACTACGCTCGATCATGCATATCTTCTTTTATACATCATGTATTAGAATTATGAGTTATGAGTACCAAAAGTGTGATGATCATCTTGTAAAAATAGAGTGTTGCCCCTACCTGTGAGCATATTGAAAAGAGTCCAAAGTGGCCACATAAAAGAGTCCAAAAGAGACCAATGAGAGAAAATTTAAAAGCGCCACGGAGGCCACACAAAAAAAAGAAGAGAAATATAAAAGAGAGAGGGGGCAACACTACTATACTTTATTCCACACTTGTGCTAGTAGCACCTACACTTCATTATAGAGAGTTTTCATGTTTCATTTGTATAACTATGTGGGGAATTGACGTTATAAAACTTGGCTTGTATATTCCAAGGATGAGCCTCCTCAATTGAGCTCTAGGTCTTCATGAGCAAGCAAGTTGGATGCACCCCCACTAGTTCCATTGGAGAGCTTTCATACACTTATAGCTCTATGTGCATCCGTTGCATGGCAATCACTACTCCTCATACAGTGTCAACTACGGGACTTCCTTCTATCTTGTGGTTACCTTGTCCACTGTTTGAACCTTTATTTTTGACCTTCCAAACCTCCATTATTGTTCTCTTTGCCATAACATCATGGTGCCAAATCCACTTCTTACTTGCACTAGTTGAGTAGACTTCGAAACAGTTGATATATGAAATAGATGGATTAGGACACCTGACTTGAGCTTGGCTATTTTTATGAATGACTAATTAGATGCTTTGAAAAATGATTGATACTTTACATTGGAGACATAATTCGCAATTCTTCTTTCTAAACCTCATGTATGGTTCCATGTCTCCAACGCACTTATTCATGAAAATTTTCTAGCATTTGTTAGCTAGCATTTGTTAATCATTGTTTGCTTGATGTCAACTATAGACAATTGTTTTGGATCACCTTATTCACTTCATATGCTTTGCATTACTATCTTGATCAAGATGGTGTTGGTAGCATGTCTCATAAAAAATATTTGTTATCACTTACCTACTCGAGGATGAGTAGGAGTTAAACGTGGGGATGCTGATACGTCTCAAACGTATCTATAATTTTTGAGTGATCCATGCTAGTTTTGTGATATTGTCACATGTTTTTACTGTTATTTATATAATTTTTATGCATTTTGTTGGACAAACCTATTGACAAGATGCCCAGTGCCAGTTCCCTGTTTTTGCTGTCTTTTTGTTTCAGAAATTTACTTCTGGAAATATTCTCGGAATTGGACGAAAATTTACGGGGATTATTTTTACGCCAAGACGAAGACGGAGTCCGAAGGGCAGCCTCGGAAGCGTCCCACAGGGCACACGCGGGTACCAGCCACGGCCTGGGGGGGACCCACGGGTGGGGCCTGCCCCTCCCCTGTGGGCACCTCCTCGGCCCCCTCTGACTCCTATAAAATCACAATTAACCTAAAAACGTCAAGGCGGCAATTATTTCTAGAAACTCGACCCCGACGCGCCGTCACCGAAAACCCTAGTTCGGGGTCCACTCTGAAGCTGATCCCGGCACTCTGCCGGAGGGGAGATCGATCCCGGAGGGCTCTTCATCGACATGCCTTCCTCCGGGATGATTTGTGAGTAGTCTCACCTTGGACTACGGGTCCATGGCAGTAGCTAGATGGTAGTCTCTCTCTCTTGTGCTTCATGTCTTATGATCTTGTGAGCTACCTAACATGATCAAGATCAATTATTGTAATGCTATGTGATGTGTTTGCTGGGATCCGATGGATCATGAAGTTATATTCAGATTGTGCATGATTCTTATATGAGTAATTTATGTTCTTGCATGCTCTCCGATATGCGTGGTTACTTTGGCCAAGTGATTGTGTGTATCTCCAAGAGAGGGTATTTATGCTAGATAGTGGGTTCATGCCCCCTTTTGTTCCTGGGCACGAGTGACAGAAACATCTAAGGGCGAGGGTGTGTTGTTGCTACTAAGAGTAAAACAGCGGTGTTAATGTCTATTTTGATATTAGTATTGCTTACTTCATACACTTTACTTAATGCAATTGTCTGTTGCTTGCAACTTAATACCGTTGGGTGACAGGCTGGATAGCGATCCCACGGTGGACTATTTAGACAAAGATGCAGTTGGACTCAACGGTCTTTGTTCCTTGTCGTGATGCCTCCATAAATATTATCATGTCCTTTTTGTCATAGCTAAATTGGGTTTGTGTCATGATCTTGTCAATTGCTTAGCTGTAATTCGTTCACCCATCACATGCATATTTTATTTACTTGAGAGACTCCACTAGTGAACCCATGGCCCCCGGTCCATCTTTTTATATTGTTTTCAACCTCATTTACTTTATTTTAATCATCATTATTCCTATGGTCACTTTTCATATTTTATCTATTTCATCATACAATTAACCGCTTTGTGTTCTGCGAGACCGGAGAGATTGACAACCTCTCCGCCGTTGGGGGCAAAGTATTTTGGTTGAGTGTGTGCAGGTCCACGTCTGTTGAAGGTTTAGCGCCAGAGATCTTCAATATTCACCTCGTTGTTGATTTCAAATTCCTACTGGTTCGATAAACCTCGGTTCTTTAATTGAGGGAAAACTGCTACTAGCTACAATTCCGCCTTCGCTTGGGGCACCACCCAACTTATCAATATCCACCATCAGCCGCCAGCAAGAACTCCAGGGTAAAAGGCACACACAAAGCAGGACATGAGCGAAAGACATCATGGGTTCAGGGATGAGATGGGGCTTAGGTCAAGATATCAAACTGTCATAAAATGGTACTACACTCATAATTGCAAGATGCAAAGATAAATGCCAATTATGAGTGCTTTTCCATGGGGCGCACATAGTGACACATATAGGTCTAGAAGAACCAAATGAACACCAAAGTAAGAACCAACTCCTCATATGAGGAGGTCGGTGGCCGAAGCCACCATGTTTGAGTTTATGGTATGACACCGCGAAGATATATCTTGGGTTCATGACCAATACTCATCATTGAAGCTCACAATTCATGAAATTGAAAATAGAGACACATGAAATTTACTTTAGGCATATTTGGGGGAGGGAGAGCCCAATTAATTAGGACAATACTCCCCCTAAATCCATGCCTACACCTAAACAAAATAGAAGTTGGACTTATAGGTGTGTATGCAAGATGGTCAAGTCAAGCTCCTTGAATCCACGATATTTAGCTCATTTCTCAAATAAGTGAACCTTGCTTCATCAAGTGGCTTCGTGAATATATCGGCAAGTTGGTCTTTGGTTGGCACATATGCTAGCTCAATATCTCCACGGGCAACATGATCTCGAATGAAGTGATGACGGATATCAATGTGCTTGGTTCTCGAATGTTGCACCGGGTTGTAGGCAATCTTGATAGCACTTTCATTGTCACACAATAGAGGCACTTTGTCACAATTGACATCGTATTCCTTTAAAGTTTGCTTCATCCATAACAATTGAGTGCATGCACTAGCGGCGGCCACATACTCGGCTTCGGCGGTGGAGAGAGAAATGCAATTTTGCTTCTTAGAAGACCAACTCACCAAGGACCTACCAAGGAATTGGCAAGCCCCGGAAGTTTATTTCATATCATCTTGATCACCGGCCCAATCTGAATCCGTGTACCCACAAAGATTGAAAGATGAATCCCTTGGGTACCACAAACCAAACCTTGGGGTATGAACCAAATATCGTAGGATTCTCTTGACCGCCAACATGTGGCTTTCCTTAGGAGCGGTTGATAACTTGCACACACACCTACACTCAACACAATATCGGGTCTAGATGCACAAAGATAAAGCAACGAACCAATCATGGAGCGGTAGAGCTTTTGATCCACATCTATACCCTTTGGGTTAAGTTGTAGATGGCATTTGGTATCCATAGGAGTCTTCTTCTCCTTAGCATCCGCCATATTAAACCTCTTGAGCATGTCTTGAATATACTTTGCTTGGCTAATGAAAGTCCCTCCTCTCAATTGCTTGATCTCAAATGCAAGGAAGAACTTCAACTCACCCATCATAGACATCTCAAACCTATCGGTCATAAGCTTTGAAAATTCATCATTAAAAGCTTTGTTAGATGATCCAAATATAATATCATCAACATATAGTTGGCATATGAAAAGCTCCCCTTTAACCCTCTTAGTAAAAAGAGTGGGATCAATTTGCCCAACTTCAAATCCACGGTGTAACAATAACTCTCTAAGGTGCTCATACCGCGCACGTGGGGCTTGTTTAAGTCCATAGAGCGCCTTATCAAGCTTGTAGACATGGTTAGGGAAGTTGAGGTCCTTGAACCCCGGGGGTTGCTTAACGAACACCAACTCCTTTAAGGGATCATTAAGAAAGACACTTTTAACATCCATTTGTTGCAATTTAAAGTTATAACGGGATGCAAAAGCAAGAAGGATACGGATGGACTCAAGGCGAGCCACGGGAGCATAGGTCTCTCCAAAATCAATGCCTTCAACTTGAGAGTACCCTTGAGCCACCAATCTAGCCTTGTTTCTCACAATCATGCCATGTTCATCTTGCTTGTTCTTGAAAATCCATTTTGTGCCAATAACATTGCGGCATTCTTTTGGCTTCTCAACTCACTTCCATACTTTATTTTGCTCAAAGTTGTTGATCTCTTCATGCATGGCTTCCAACCAATCCGGATCTTCAAGAGCTTCACGCACTTTCTTCGGTTCCACCATGGAGATATGAGCTTGATGATCACTAAAACTTGCCAATTGCCTCTGGATGGACACCTTTCTTCTCAAAGTCACCAATCACCTTGTCAAGAGTGTGTTGACGAAGTTCCAAATTTCTTGCAACTCTAGCTTGACGATGGGTTTCGATATCTTCATTTGATCTTGGAAGAATATCTTGATCATCTTGATCATTTGAGTCCCCGTCTTGACCGGAAGGTTGACCTTGATCATCAAAAGGCACGGCTTCATCATTTGAAGAACAAGATGATTGAGCAAGGTCTTGATCATGGCTAGCATCACAAATAGGTGAGTTGGGCTCTTGCGTAGCAACTTGATCAAGGGGTTGAGGGTCTTCAACTTGTTCTTGGGATGGTGCAATAGGCTCTTCATTGGCATGATTTTCTTGTGTAGATGGGGGCTCCACTTGAGTAGAGCATTGTCCTTCTCGATCCGCCACAAGGGTTTCCTCAATGGGGCGGAAAAATCCCACACCCATTCTTTTTATGGCTTCTTGAGAAATTTCATCATCTACATCAAAAACATGAAATTGCGCCACTTGGGAGCCGTCATTTTCCTCGAACACCACACCACAAGATTGTATGATACGCCGTGAGGCTTTGTCATAGATTCTATAAGTGTGGGATTCAGCACCGTAACCAACAAAGATACCCTCTAGTGTTTTAGATTCAAATTTAGTTAAGCGACAACCTTTGATTAAATAGAAACACTTAAAACCGAAAACACATAAGTAGGAGATGTCAGTCTTGTTGCCGATGAGGATCTCATATGGAGTCTTGTTCAAACCTTTGTAGAAGTAGAGCCGGTTGGATGAGTGACATGCCGTGGATATAGCCTCTGCCCAAAAGCTCAGCGGAGACTTAAACTCCGCTAACATGGACCTTGCCATATCCATAAGAGTCCGGTTCTTCCTCTCGCCTACACCATTTTGTTGAGGGGTATAATTTGCGGAATATTGATGACGAATACCCTCTTCACTAAGAAATTCATTGAGGGTGTAGTTCTTGAACTCAGAGCCATTATCACTCCTAATTGCCAATATGGGGACATTGTGTTGACGTTACATTTCAATGGAGAAGTTGATGAAGGTTTGCTGGGTCTCACTCTTCGACTTGAAGAAATAAACCCAAGCAAATCTTGAATAGTCATCAACAATCACCAAGCAATACTTCTTCCCACCAAGACTAGCTTCGGGAACGGCACCAAAAAGATTCACATGGAGGAGCTCCAAGATCCTCTTGGATGAAATAATAGTCTTGCTAGGATGGGGAGAATCATGCATCTTTCCTTCAACACATGCCCTACAAACACGATCTTTGGCAAAAGAGATATTTTCTTTTAGTCCGAGAATGTGGCCACCCTTGTGAATACTTTGCAAAGTTCTCATGTTGACATGGGCTAGGCGGCGATGCCACAACTAACACACATCGGCCTTTCCGAATAAGCACATCGAATTTGTAGTGGTTTTCCCTGAAAAGTCCACCACAAACAAATCATTTTCGTCGTACCCAACAAAAGTGATCTTTAGAGTCTTGTTCCACAAGAGTACCACAATATCAATATCAATAAAGATGGCAAAGCCCATCTTAGTAAGTGCACGAATGGAAAGTAAATTATAACCAAGGGTTCTAACAAGCATGACATTCACTAGGTTGATGTCCCTAGCGACTACCACCTGGCCAAAACCCGATACCTCGGATTTTGATCGATCTCCATAAGTGACGGTTTCATGATTAAGATTTGGTCTCATCTCCGTCATTATCTCCTTGCTTCCGGTCATATGACTTGTGCATCCACTATCAAGCACCCATTTTGACCCACCGGAAGCATAGTCCTACAAGAAATCATTGCTTTGATTTAGGTCCCCATTTTGCAATGGGTCCTATTTTGTTAGCAACAAGGGTCTTGGGAACCCAAATAGAAAGAGCAATACACAAGTAGGAAAAGGCTTATAGCCGCCGGGCTACCACTGGCGAACAAAAAAACGAGTGCGCCAGCGGTAGTTACCACTGGCGCACACGTTTGTTTGTTCGCCAGCGGTACGACACCTACCGCTGGCGAACAAGATAATGTGTTCGCCAGCGATACCTGCAGGCTCAATCGGCCCAGTGACAGAAACTACCACTGGCGAGCGATTCACCCTGTTCGCCAGCGGTACGACACCTACCGCTAGCGAACAAGATACTACGTTCGCCATCGGTACCTGTGGGCCCAACCGACCCAATTGTACTGCGGGTACCCATGGTGAACAGGTATCCACGTTCGCCAGCGCTAACCTGGGATTATTCACACGCGGGCGTCTCTTTTCTCTCCCTATCTTATCCTTCTTTTATCTCCACCACTCCTCGAGTCAATCCCCTCGTCCTTCACTTTGCCACTCTTACGCCGACCTCCTCTGCTGCACCCGCGGCTACCCGCGTCCGTCCGGCCTCGCCGCCTCCCCCGCCACTCCCAATCCCCCTCTTCTCTCCTCCTCCCTCCTAGGAACTCGTCGGGAGGCTGGGCACCCACTCCCTGTCGCGGAGCACCGTGGTGTGGTCCGACTGGATCTGGCGCAACGCCTCGAGCGCCTTCTCGGCGTTGGTCTCCTACCAGACCCCCACGGCGGCGTTGACGACGAGGATGAGGAAGATGACGAGTGGCAAGACAAAGGCCGAGAGCGTGAGGGCCCCCGCGGAGGAGGAGAGGGCCAGCGCGGAGGCGGCGGCGGCGAGCAGGATGCGGACGAGAGTGTCCTCAAACAACTGCACCACCAGCTGCAGCATCGATGGGCCCGGGTGCTCCGTGAGCTCATTGGGGCCGTGGTCCCGGAGCCGCGCGGCGGCGTCGCGGGAGGAGACGCCGTACCACTTCTCGCACTCCTCCACGGTGCGCGCCCACACCGAGAACCCCGCGGTCCCTTCCTCTCCTTCGTTCAACGTCGGCACCTCGTGGCCGGCCGCCTCGCCCATCTCGCGGAATTCGGGGCGAGATCCCTTCCTTTCCTTGGAGCCGATGGATCGATGGAGGCCTCCGGGTTCACCTTGGACAGCTGGGACGGTGGCGGCAGCGACGACGCCCAGGCATTGAGGCACTCCTGCTACATGGTCGGCGGCAAGCGCGGGCGCGGCTCGGAGCACCCTGGATAGAGGATGAGCACAATTTTTTTTAAACTTGAAAAGTATACTACTGGCGAACATGGATGAGGTGCGCCAGTGGTAAGCTGCCTTACCAGTGGCGAACACCCGTTCGCCAGAGGTAACCATTTACCACTGGCGACTATATCGCTGGCGCACTTCCTGTTCGCCAATGGTAGCCTAATTAGGTTCGCCAGTAGTAGGTTTTTTCCTACTAGTGATAGGAACTTTTCTAGGACCAACAAATTTAGCATAGATATCCCCATAATAATCAACATATAAAATATAGTGGGGGTTAGTTTTTCCCGCACAGTCACCACTAGTGGTTTTGCCTCTTGCGGCATCACCACTAGTAATGTTGACCTTCTTTGCTTGAGGGAGCTTCTTTGCTTGAGGAGCCCTAGCATCCTTCATGAAGCTCTCTTTCTTCTTTTCCTCCTCAATAAAGCCAACACCACTTTTCCCTTTTTGTGAAGTAACAAAGGATTTCTTGCCTAGGGAGACGGCTTTAGCAAGATTGATCTTCAACCTAGCATTTTCCTCAATAATATTTGCATGATCACAAGTAGTAGGAGTGGAGGAGCTAGGCATATCCATTTTAGACGGTTGAGCTTGAAGTTGTTCATACGACTTGGTGAGGGTAGAGTGTTCACTCACCAATGCCTTGTGTCAGGGTGGGCATATTTCCCGATTCCCGAACCTGAAACCCAAATAACCCGAACCCGATCCCGAATTTCCCGAACCCGAAAATCCCGATCACTTTTTCGGGAAGCAAATCTAAAATTCCGAAATTATTTTGGGTAATTCGGGAATGTACTGTTGGATCCCGAATATCCCGTATATCCCAAAAATAAAATAAAAAGCCCATAAATCCAAAGACAAAACGCCAGTCGTTTTGAGCCCAAGTACTGAAGCCCAGGAAAAACCACGATGGTGTGGCCGTATATCTCTCCGTCTCCAGGCAATGCTTGCATTCTCGATTTCTCGCCAGCAGCCAGTGATGGCCATGAGCAGCATACCGCGTCACCGCCGTGCGCCGCCACCACATCCCTGTCTGTCGCGCACCGCCACCCTGCGCTGTCGTGTGCCGCATCCCTGCACCTCTGCACGCCGCCCCGCCCCTCAACAGCCGTGGTGAAGTGTTGCATTGGCTGCCTCCCTCAATGGCGAGCTGCTGCTGGAGCCCCGCACTACGCCGCCTCCATCTGCCCCAGATTTAGGTTCAATTCGGGTGAATCGGGAAATCCCGATCCCGTTCCCGAATTGTCGGGTACCCGAAATTTCGGGATTCTATTATCTTGGATAAATTTCGGGAGTCAATTCTCATTACCTGAATATAAAAATATCCGAATTTCCCGTCCCAATTTTTTCGGGAACCCCGAATGCCCAGCCTGAGCCTTGTAAGCCTTGGAAAGTTTCTCTAGCTCCTCGGTTAGTCTAGAATGACCAACACCAAGCTCAACCTTTTCTTTCTTACATGCTTTGTATTTAGCAATTGCATGGTCATGTTCTTTAATGAGATTAGCAACAATTAAATCATTTGACTCTTCTATAGATTCTAATTGTACCTCAAGAGAAACCCTAAGCTCATGCTCTTCTTCAAGATTATCTTTCAAGGATGTAATTTCCATAGCATCCTCTCTTTCAATCTTACCCTCGACCTCAAGCATCTCTTGAGACTTACAATATTGGCTCATGAGAGCTTCAAAATGCTTCTTGGTTTCACCTTGCAAGTTAGTTATAAAATGATCGAAGGAAACAATTTCCTCTTTAACTCTAAGACTAGTAGCATCATTCATATCATTCGTAGTCTTAGGAAGTGGAGAGGATGATACCTCGGTGGCATTAGCCATGAGACATCTTGCGGAGGGGTTGGAGACATTTTCATTGGGGGATTCAAAGAGGGAAGGAGATGATGAAGATGCTATGGCAATGGCGGCCACTTCGCTTGTGGTTTCTTCTTCTTCTTCCCCGGATGAGTACTCTTCTTGAGCAAGCAAAACAATTCTTGGGGGCTTCTTGTTGTTGGCATTCTTCTTGAAGAATGGTTTCTTGTGAGTGATCTTTGACTTGTCCTTGCGAACAAGCTTCCCTCAATGATGTTCACGATTCTCAAACGGACACTCGGCCACAAGTGATATAGGTCTTGACAATTGTAGCAAGAATGAACCCTTTGGCCCCCCTCCTTCCTTCCACTTGACTTGTTAACAAGCTCCTTTGCCTTGGACGGACTCTCCCAAAAGGCTCTAGATGTGAGGGCCGAATAGTCCTTGAGAGTATCTTCAAGATCTTTGGGATGCCAATGTGACATATCTTCTTGATTCTCATCATCTTCGTCTTGCACCACAACCTTGGCCTTCAAAGCAAGCGAAGTTCCTTTTCGCATTCCAATGGCCCGGGCACGAGCGTCTTCGGCGTTCTTGGCGGGCACCTTGAATGCCGCCATCTCTTGCATAACTTCATTGGAAGACATGAGGTGATAGTTGTGCCTTCCTTGGAGACTCTTCAAGTCGGTGTTCTTGAAAGGCATGAGGACACTCACATACTTCCTCTTGATCCAAGCATCATCCACATAGGTGGCTCCATGAGCTCTAAATTGAGTGGCAATGGTCTTGAGTCTTTGAAACATGTCTTCATGGTCTTCACCTTCTACCATGACAAATCCCTCGGCTTGGTTGCTCAAGGCTTCAAATCTATTCCTCTTCATACTCTCATTGCCAACAAACACTTCGGAGAGAGTCTCCCAAGCTTCTTTGGCGGTGGTGGCAAGTTTGATGTGAGCCATGTCCTTTTCCCCCACGGCGGTTTGAATCATGTTGACGGCCAAGTCATTGAGTTGGCAATCCACAATCTCTCTTCTTTCCATGTTGTTTGGATCGACGGCCTTGAATCCAACCTCAATGATTCTCCATAGCTCGATCGAAGCACTATTGACATGAGATCTCATGAGAAATTGCCAATTAGAAAAACAAGATGGATTAAGCCTAGGTGGATCACCCCTATTGTTTACATGAGGATGTGGGATAGGTGGGTCGACGGAGTACACAAACGGAACCACATGGTGCTCCGCCTTCCCTCCATCAATTTTAGGAGGGGATTCTTTAGTTCCTTCACCCTCCTCAACTTGAGTGGCGGAAGTGTTAACCTCAAGGGAGGGATATGCAGAGGCTTTATTAGCATTCAAGAGTTGTGCCATCATTGCACGCAACTCTTCCATTTGAGCACCCATGGATGCTTCCAATTTCTTGAATTCATCCATGGAGACTCCGCTAGTAGTGACCTCCGGATCTCCACTCTCGGGTGCCATACTCTCTTAGGCGGTGAAGCCTAATTAATGAGCCAAGTCTCTGATACCAATTGAAAGGATCGTATGGGCACCTAGAGGGGGGGGGGGGTGAATAGGTGCTACACCAAATTTTAATTCTTTTTCAAATTAGGCTTGACACGAAAGGTAAATTCTCTAGATATGCGACTACGGTGAATTTACCTATATGGAAAGCTGGCACCTAACACAAGGCAATTATCATGATACAAGTAAAAGTAACTAAGGGATAGAGATAACCAAAAGTAGAAGCACGCGGAGGCAAGGATGTATTCTCGAGTTCCTCCTTATTAAGGGAGTACGTCTCGTTGGAGGGGTGTGAGCTCGCCACCACAGGCCTACTCAACGCCACAAAGGCCTCACCCTATTCTCCAATGAACCTCGCCATAATGGCTCGGTCCACCTTCCACTATCGGAGTCCTTCAAGGCGGAATCAACAAATCTGTCACAATTACAACAAGTAGTAAGCAAGACGAATCTAGAGATTACAAGCAAACCCTAAAAACGAAATCCCTCAAGTGAATGAGGGGGAAATGAAGAACGGCTTGGTAAAGATGTAGATCGTGGACTTCTCCTTCAATCCTCCAAATTTGAGCGAGTTTGAGTGGAGGGATTGGGAGATCTCGTCGATTTGAGCTTTTGCATTACTGGAGGAGAGAGTGTTTCAAAAGCTGGCTGCTCCAAGAAATCTGGCCGTTGAAACTGCAGAGGGCCGGATATTTCCGGACTTAACTCTGGAACTTCCGGTCGGAGGGCCGGAACTTCCGGTGGTTAGGCCGGAATATCCGGGGCACCGGATATCTCCAGGGAGAATCTCCGGGCCAAAGATCCGGGACCCCTCCAGAGAGGTTTCCCGAAAAAGGACTTAGCCATATTTCCCTGAAAAAGTTCCAGGGGCGGAACTTCCGGCCTCACGACCGGAATTTCCGGCCCACCGGAAATATCCGGGGCAAACTTCCGGCAGAAGTTCCGGGACCCCTCCAGAGAGGTTTCCTGAATATGACTTAGTCGATTTTCCCACAGGCCGAATATTCCAGGGCTCCACCGGAACTTCCGGCGAGCGGAACTTCCGGGAACACCACCGGAATTTCCGGTCCTGTTTAGCAGAACTAACCGTAGATTTCATATCTCTTCTCCGTCTTTCATCTCGTCTTCGATCTTCTCACCTTCTTGGACTAATCACCTAAAGTACCTGAACATATCACTTAACGGAGATGATTAGAATGAAGAATGTGTTGTCATTAAATCACAAAACTAAGAGATGTTCTTTCACACTGGAATCAACTAGATTTGGTAGGATTGTAGATCTAGGTCTCCTCCACCATGCAAGCCCCCAAAATATCAAGACGATTGGGGGGCTACGGAGAGAGAAATAAAAATTTTGAGGTGTAGTACTAATGGTGGATGAAGACTAGTATATGTGCCCTTACAAATGGGGAACAAGGCATCTATATATGTCGTGGTGCAAAATCCATCCGTTATGTCATTTGCCAAGTCAAATCAGACAGTCCGACCGCCCGGACAGGTCCGGCCTAATTAGTCCAAAAACCATTTTTTCTTGGGGGGTGGGGGGAGGGGCGAACCAGTCCGATCGCTCAGTCCGATTCAAGCATAGGGAGCACATTGGTTAACTCGGACAGAACCCGGACCTGGGCTCAACGAGTCTAGCATGGCATATTTAAGCAGGAAAAGGGGAACCCGGAAAGGAAATTTCGAGACGAATCTTTGTGAAGTCTTTATGGTGGGTGTAGAGATGATGAGATCCTGATTCCACAATAGTGATCCTATATGCATTCCCTCTCGATAGTACGGAAAACTAACTACAAACCGAAACGAAAAACATCGGCTTCCCACTCTTTTCAAATGTGGCGCTAAAAATGGCAAATGTGTGGATGACGGGGATGTGGAATACCAATACTCGTCGGATGGCCTCAGCTGGGTCGGTCAGTTGGATCGCCCCTCAGAGTGCCATATTGTTGCAAGCCCCTACGTTTCGAGCCAGGAGCCTAGGGAGGGCTCCAACTTGTGAACTCATTTTCTTGTATTCTAAAATTTGATTGCACGAGCAACATAACAACATAACATTTTTGTGTAAGGAAGTTAGGAAAGACTCATTTCTTAAATTTAAGAACTTAATTAGCCTGTCGCTGACAGATAATGAGTCTCAAAGAGGACTTGCGTCGTCTAAAAAGTAGACGGCCCTGTAGCCCCGGTCAGCCTGCCCGTCACGGTCTGTCCACACTTGGGTAGGTCGGTGGGATGAGGCAACAAGAGAGGCTCGCGCATGCCCCGGAAGGGCCTTGTCCCGCGTAATCATGTAGATGACACGCCTGGACAATGTCATCATGATGCCTCCAACAACGTCAAGAAAAGACCACCGTATGCCTGGCTTCGCCACAACACCTGGAATAGCATCCCCTGCTACCCCTCATCACTTCGGAGTAGTACAGGCTCTGTAGCTCCATGTTGCCACAACTATGAGGCCGACGGAGCATTCCCCATATAGATAGGCTCTCTCTATTTCCAGAGACAAGCAAGCTAAGACAGACGTACTCTTTCATTCCACCACACGCACACTGAGTAAGAACACGACGGCGAGCTCTCGACCCTTCTTTATTCATGAGCATACCATACATCGGAGATTATCTCAGGACTCAAACCTGCATACATCTTGATGTACATGTATCTATAACGCATCATATATGTACTCGACATCGGATCCCATGGTCAAAAACAAACTTGTGACAACTTCATGGTGACGGGGGAGCCCGTGAAGTTTAGGCCCGTTGTGTGATAGTGGAATGTTAGACTTACTCTCACTTTAAATTGATTGTGAGGGAGCACAACTTATAAGGTGGGAGAAACGTCACACATCCAACTTTTTTTTTTTAGCAAACGTCACACATCCGACTAATCTTCCGGGTTGAGTTAGGCCCGAGGCCTCGTGTGGCTGTAGGCTCCGGTGGAGGTGGGCTGGTGGGTAATCACTTGTGTGGCTCGTGTGTGAGTGTGACCAACTAGGCTGGACCGCTGAGCGCTTGAACGTAGCCCAAGTTATGTTCTTGTTATGTTTCTCTAAACAGAGCCCCAGGTTTGAAGAGTTAGGCTTATTTGAATAAACACTGTGACATCCACGACATTTATGGAAACAAGACTTCAGTTCGAAAAAAACAAAAATGGAAACAAGACTTGACGTCACCAAGTCTTCTTCCCCAGCTCCTATGCAAGCGGCATCATGAAAAATGCATAAGCTGTAAGCTGTTCTTCCTTGCAAAATCATGTGGTCAAGCAATGCCTCCTTTATCTCAGCCAGCAAAAGCATACAGGAGCAGTGTATACGAATAGTCGTTGACCGGACATTGATCAGCAATGTTCATGGCAACACGCTCTGCGACCTTGCTAAACAATATTGTCATATGAACTTTATCTTTCTTGCTCTCGGATGAGCAGGACTTCAAATTTATATGTTTCCCGTGTGAAAAATGCCACTGGTTTGAGGTGCTTCGTCTGTACCAGATCAATGCTCGTGAACAGTGTATGCAGCTTTAAATAGCACAGTGTGCAAGTCTGCATGGGCATACATACACAAGCCAGTAGGCAGAACGGAACTGCCATCAAATCACCTTGGTATCATTGATGTCTATTTATTTTTGCGAGGGGTATCATTGATGTATTATTTCCCACATCTTAAGCCAATGTGATTTTACTTTTTGGGGTGTTTTCTCCAAAATTAATCGCTGCCAAGGCGTAGCACAACACTTTGAGGCGACGGATGATGGATGCTTTGGTAGTAGAACAACATCTAGTGGCACATGAACTGAACTTAGCACTAGCTAGGCCCCTTCCTCTAGTGGCACATGAACAACATCTAGTGTTTCTATCTCCCTTTTGTTTCTAATCTTTCCCCTCCTTCCTCTATCACTTTCTTTCTAATCTTGTTGGAAACTTCACCAACAGGACGCTACACTACAAGAGGGAGTAAAGCACGGTGATGCATGGTATTTATTTTCTATTTCGAGATCAGAAAAAAGGGAAAGTGAAAGAAGAAAGGGCACGTCAAGAGCAGAACGGGAAGCAAAGCAAAGCAAAGCAGGCTATTTTCAGGCGAGGGCTAGCACAAGCAGGGCCCCTACGCGCGGCGGGACTTTCGCGTTAATCCAAGGCTGCCGCTGCCATTGCCGTCTATGGACCTGGAAGCTTTAACCGGCCATGGCCGATGGCAGATCGGCAGGGGCCGGGTGGGGAATGTGAATCATGCGTGAACGGTCGTGGGCGTGTCGAGACTTTCGGGTGGCCGGCCGGCGTGTGTGACCCACGCCGCGTGTGACGCGACGGAGACCCATGCCGTCGTGCGTATGCTGCTCGCTGGCCGCCATGCGTGGCACGACGGAGTAAATAAGGGTCGGTCTGGTCGTGTCTGCCGGAGTTAGGGCTCGTAGGCGTGTGCGTTCTCGTGTAAGTTCGCGAGCTCTGACCCCGTTCTTCTTTGGGTAGCATTTCAGGTGAGCCACTCCGGTGTCGGCGTGGATACCTCGGTGCCATCGAGATAAGCTGAAGAAAACATATATATATGTTGATGCAGCATCTGTGTACTTAGCTAACTAATACCCTATGACGTGATCTGAATAAAGCGTGCGCCTGTACTGATTGCTGAAACACAGGATGATTGCCTGATTGGTCTGGTAAAGGTATATAGAGAGAGTAGTGCGTAGCCGTGTTACCAGCATATTCTTAAATCATCTTAGATATCACAGCCAGTAGCTAAGCTGAGTGACCATGTACTATGTTTGCAGGATCGCATGATTCAGTCTGCCTAGCCCTTACAGTAACAGATAGGAACAGAATGTGCAATTAACCCGCTGATCTGACTAAAAAAACTCTACTAGCTTCTAGCTACTACCAATGCATCCATCAGCATCATGCCAATACACGAAATCTCCTCGCATTTCCGGTCGATTCCTGTGCACAAGTCGAAAAATGGCAGCACTGCACTTCTCTACATGTATGTCCCGGATGGAAGCGATCAAGTTTATCTGGAAACATCACGCAGGCAACCGCGTGCATGGCCGGCAAATAGCAAGATCGATCGTCCACCACCTTGGCACATCACAACCAAACATATATACCGAGACAAAACCAGCTGCGGCGCCCTGCAACTGCACGCATGGATGGACCATGTACGTACGGGCCGGCACCATGGCCACCGGCCGGGGACCAGAGATCATCAGATCAGCTGGGAAAGGAGGAAATACTATACGTGCGAGTTGCATCCTAATCTAGGACAAGCTAATTGGACCATACTATATGTATCTCTACTTCTCTAGTGTGTGTGTGTGTGTGTGTCTTTGGACCCTAAGACTGTTGATCTGTTTTGTTCAATGAAAAGAGAAGACTGTTGATCCAAGTGGAGGAGGGGGGCAGAGGAGATGGTGACTCCTCAAGGCAGAATTAAGGAGGGCAGTGCAGGCTGGAGTCATTAGCATTAAGATGTGTAAATGAGGGTACTGGAGACCATGGAGGTGTTTTGGTATGCAGAGGCAGGACTGGAGGGGCAGAAGGGAGGTAAGTTGCTTTTAAGGATAACACTTTAATGGTGCGCATGCACTACCTGCTGTGAGGGCATATAGCTGCAATCACCATCCATGCAGGTGGGCCTAAGGCGTTTAGACTTTGGAGAAAAGGAAGAGAATGAATGAGATCAGATCAGATCATTCTCTCTTTGAGTTTTGGTCACATCATTTTTTGTGCATGCATGGAAGTGATCAATTTCTTTTTTAGATAATTACGCCCCCATTGTACAAACTTGGGACTTTACGAGGTCCGTTAACTTTAGTCGAACAACTTACAAAACATAAGATGATATGGTTACTCACACGGGTTCATCTGTTCATTTTGCGAAAAACTACGTAAAGGCTGACAAAACCCAAACCAATCCCTTGTACCCCGCCCGTTGTTGTCGACGCTGCCATCTCCTAATGCCCTGCTCCCCACGTCTAAACAACACCTCCTTCTCTCCTCGTGCCTGACCGACACCTAGTACCTTCCCCGTTGAAAAGATCGAAGAGCTCGACTAGATGGGGGAAGGGAGGGGCAAAAGACAATTACAAATGTTTGATGTTTTCTTATCAAATTAGGAGATAACAACACAAATATAGGTTTTCGAAAATCGTGCAACTTGTTAAGAAACCTATATGACAACAATGGTACAATCTAGCATACACATTCAACAAGCAAGCAAAGCTGGATATACAAGTAAAGGGGTTGAGAAGTAACCAAATAATGGACACGGGGATTTATCCAGAAGTTCACTTTGGAAAAAGAAACTTAGTCTTCATTGGAGAGGTGTGGAGGCGTCAAGCTTCTCAATAGCACAAATGTCTCGGGAAATTCACTTTGGAACTTGAGAGTATATGTTCTTGTCATCGGGAAAAATATTTTGGTATGCTCTTGAAGCGTACTTTCTATGTGCACACGATAAGTTTTGTGAAACCCGATATTTTTTGCGGCATGTGTAAGAATAAAATAAAATTGTGAAAAGCCTTTTTTTTAGTATCAAAATTTGTTTCTACACGTGACACAAAAAATATCCATTTTACGTGAAACAATTTTGTGAGCATATAGAGTGTCGAGATGTACGCATGGAACTTTTTGTCCGAATTCTTTGAAGTTTGAAAATATTGTTAAAATGCATTTTAAAAACCGAGAGTATATGCTCCCGGGTGCCAAAACTCCACCCCAAATGGCTCAACTTATTCTCCTCAAGCCTCCACCGATATGGATTGTCTCGACTCTCGATCCAATATATGGTGCTCTTGAACGTGTCAACCAAGCATTTAGAAATAAGGTTTGAGCAATCTCCACAACTCAATCGGAGGCTTCTAGACCGACGCAATGTGTGGATCCAATCGGTAAAGTAGATACCTTGCGAGGGTCGATTTTGTAGGATGTCCATGGCTAGCGGATTAAATTGGGAACATGTATCATGTTTCGCGCCTAATAAGAAGTTTTTAGGAAAATCATCTTAGTTTACATGTTATTAAAGTGACTAGAGTCCTCACCATTTTATTTTCATTATTGATTACTCTAATAAATGTTATTCAGTATCAAGTACACAACATGCACACTATGTTTAATTTTGACTTTCTAGACAATTTTGACGATTAAAAAGTACTGTCACTGATACAAAGTCTATTTCAGAAGTTTCAATAAATATGCTCACTTAATCGTACACTAGACACTGCTATTGAGATATTTGTTACAAAGTACTCCTTATAGATCTTTATAGATAAATATAAATTATAAAGATCATGCACTATAGAAAAAATAATTCTAAAATAGTTTTTATTTACAAAATACAATTTGATATCTATCAATGATTTCGATACAACCAAAGTAATATTTAGTAGTATTACGAGTTATGTGATTAAATTATGCCAGCAAATAAAATTATACTTGTAATACTAAAATTAGGATTTAGAGAAGTATAAAAAAATTATTATAAATTGTATTTATTCTGATTTGCCTCATGCTCAAATTTTCATTGGACCAACAATGTTCTCAATTCTCACTATAATTTGCGCATGTCCGTTTTCTCTATCTGTCGCCCATGTTCTCAGTTTCAGGTCACGCATAACTTCACATGACCATCTTTGGTGACATCTAAATTTTGGGCATTAAAGAAAATATAGAATTGCCCTTATCTCTGTGAGTTTTTTTCTCTTGGTCATCATCATTGACATGTACTGAATTTCTAAGAACTATAATAAATATATAATAAAGAATAAAAAGCAGCCCAGATTAATAAAACTAGGAAAAGAATATGGAGATGATCCTCTGTATTTTGACCAATTGTATTCCCGTTGATCAACACCAAGTAGCTAACTATATATACATATCATTTCTATCTATAACACCTTTACTACTAGGTTTAGAACGATGGATAAAGCAAAACCAAATTTGGCCCCTTATTTGTCCACGGACACGTCCGGAAGTATCCGCGGATAGGGGCCGGACAACCATCATTCATTCGACATTGCAGTCATCTCTCTCAAAAACCATGCAAACATATGCAACATGGATCATCCACCAAAACATCAATCGTCCATTCACACAACGGGCAACATACTAGATAAATTTACACATATTCTTCAGGGACAGGTCACGGACAGTACACAACATAACATAGACACGGACATGTTCAACAAAAGACACGGACATGTTCAACAAAAGACACATAATAAACAAGGACATACTGGAGCGCTCACTTAGGAGCCTTGCCCTTCCCCTTGGCATCTCAGGCGGGGTGGTAGAAAATGGCGTGCATATCAAAGGAGGATACGCCGTCGTCGTCACCGGAGCTACCGTCATTGCTTGAGGGGCGTCGAGCTGCGAGTATCCTGACGGTGGGGGCCTGATCGTTGGCGAGCCGGGTGGCAGCTTGATTCTTTGCCACCTCCCGCTCCGACAGGGTGATGGCATCCGCCAACACCTTGGCGTTCTTGCGATGGCAGCACCGTCGCAACGCCGAGCGTCCATCTCCGTGGTGGTCATGGAGTTGTCCACGACCTCCGGGGATCGATTCGTCCGTCACGAAGTGCCTGTGTTGCCACACCATCCATATTCCTGGCGCGCTGATATGATCGTGCCTCATACTTCGGCACCGTTTAGGCGGGCTCCAAGGTAGCAGCCGCCACCCGGGCCCATGTAACAGCCCCAGTTTGGTACCCAAAAATATGGGCCAAATTTTCACTTTTTGCTTTGCAACATTGCATCATGGCATCTATTTAAAATTGCTAAAGTTAAATAAAGCAACACTTGGAAATTAAAACAAAGGAAGCAAAACCCTTCCCAAATTTTTAAATCAAATACCTTGCTCAAAATGGCACAATAAATTATTCTTGAATTTCCAAATTGTCCAGGAAGTTCTAATAAATTAAAATGTGCTTGTTGCAAGATTTGAATGTACTTGCCAAATCAAACATTTAAATAAAGATCCAAATTGCCTGTGAGCAATTCCAAAATAATTTACACATAAAATGTTTTTAAACGGGCTGCAAATTTTATGGCAGGTTCCAAATATATTAACTTGGCTCTGTGAATTTTTCCAGAATTTTATAAAATATTTAAAGGCCTCAAATTAAATCCTAAAATGGCTGTTGGACTAAGTTGTAATTAAAAAAAATTGAGCCGGGTTTTTTTTTGGAAAACTATCTTCTTCCCTGTGGCGACAGCAGCGTCACTGTCGCCATGCCGCCGACGCCCGCGTCCCCGCACGCCGCGCTCCGGTCCCCCCCTCGTGCCCAGCCCCCCCTGGAGGATAAGAGGCGCCCCGCCGAGCTCTGCTCTCTCTCCCCCTCCTTTTCCCCCTGCTGCAGCAAACCCTAGCCGCTGCCGCCATGGCCGTGACCTAAGCTGGACGCCGCTGTCGCATCGCCGTCAACCGGAGCTTCCACGGAGCCATCTGAGCACGTCTCCATCCTCGCCTTGTCGTCTGCGTCCATCAGCTAGGAGGAATCGGACCCGGAGGCTGGGGATCGTCGCCATCGTCCACGTCTTCTTCCTCTCCGTCCGCCGGACACCGGGCTCGATTGCAGTCGCCGCCGGCCTTCCCCTTCACCACCGAGCGCGCCCACGCTTCTAGGGTGAGCACACGTTCCTCCTAGACCTTTTCCTCCTTCCCCTCTCCCTCTGGTTCACCGTCGCTCCGTAGGCCGAACCACCGCCGCCGTCGTAGCTCGTCGCCGGTACTTATCCCGGCGACCATTAGGTCCTACGCGCCGCCACCAGATCCCCCATGGTGCGCCGAGTGTAGTGCGCCCCATCTCTGGCTCCCTCGTTCACGCCCGCGACAGATCGATGCGCGGCATGCCGCCGGTCGCCGCCGCGCCGGTCGTGGCCTCCCTGCGGGTCAAACCTGACCGTGGGTCCTTCGCGCCGACGTGGCTTGCCACCGTGGCCGCTGCCCCACCGGTCAGTGGCTGTGGCTAGCCCACTGCCGGTACAAAACGGTTCGGCCGTTTTTCTGGAAATTAATTAAAGGACAGAAAATGAATTTAAACTTTGAAATTGCATAACTTTTGAACCACAAATCAGAAAAATGCAAATAATTTACCAAAATGCTCAGAAAGAAAATATCTAGCTGATAGTGCCATTGGTAGAATTATTTGGACAAAATAAATTGCCTTTATTTAATAAATACAGAAATGGCAGAATATAAATGAAATTTAGAAAATCCATAACTTTATGAATTTTGATCAAAAATTGCAATTAAGATCTCAAAATGTTCAGGAAAACCAAATCTAATTGTTAGTCCTATTTTCCATGTAATAATGAATCTTTTAAATTGCTGTTTATTTAAAATTATTAAAATGGCATATTTAATTCCAATTTTGGAAATTCATAACTTGAGAAATAATTACTCAAAAATTGTGAATAAGATACTAATGTGATCAACATGCGAACTGCTATCAAACCATGTTAACATCACCTCATGATCACAAATATTTATTTGATGATATCATAATTTGATGAAAAGAATTAAAATTCAATTATTATTAATTCGCTATTTATTCATCGGTGCTCCGAAAATTACAAATAAGGTACCAAAATGATCAGAAGAACAAAACCCTTTTTAACCATGTCATGTTCATGCATATTTGATTCACTTCATAGTAATGTAATAATTTATAAGCAATGTGGACACTAAGTTAAATATGGGGTTGCTTCCAAATAATTGCACTAATTATTTGGCTCTCCATTTAATTTTGCTTTTACCTTATATGATAATATCCTTGCATAATCTTGTCATGTCATCATGTGATTGCGCATTGCACCTTGTCCTCGTGTGATTTATTTTGTTCCTTTGTATTATTTTTGGATATCGATAGATTCCGGAGTTGAGGGTTCCTCTACCTACCCCGACGAGCCGTACTACATGCCTCGGCAGCAAGGCAAGAGATAACCTAACCTTCTTGGCATCTAGCATCCAATTATTTTCAAAAATTATTTTATCCACCATAATATTGCATGCGATTCCAATATAAATTTTTGATCAAGATGTAGAGTATCCTATGAATGCATGTTTATCCCCTGAACCATCACATGTTTCCCCTCCTATGAACCATAGGTATGATGTGTTGGCCGGATACAAAAATATAATTGTTGTTATATGCTTAGCTATGATTAGCCATGCTTAGTCGTTTTTCTAATTATGTCCGTTGATTAAATTCCATATTGATGAATGATGACGGAATGTTCGTACATGGTGGTTGGTGTTGGTACTTAATTAAATTGCTTAAAAAGGCTTGGGTGAGTTGCCATCGGGGATGGTGTTTTGCCTCACTCTTGCCCCTAGGTGCGAGTTCCTGTCTTCGGACTCAAGGTTCGAGCGTGCTGCCATTGGTGGGGGTATGGGCTCCTTACTAACTGAATAACTTGTGCGGGCGTATCCAAGGGTCCTCTAGTTCGATTTTTCCATTTGCGTGTGAGTGGAAAAGAAAATGTTGTGGAGGATTTGTGTTTAGGACGTGGCGATGGGGGCAGGGGCTGAAATAGGCTGGGAAAACTTGCCCTGTCGCCACAGATGACTCTTGGATACTCTCACGCGAGGTAAAGGTTTAACCGCGCCCACTCGCCGGCCTTCCCCGGAAGTGGGCCAATCAGGTGAGCCGGACGGTACCAATGGGTAACTTAGTACACCCCTGCAGGGTTAATCTTTTCGAAAAGCCGTGTCCGCGGTTATGGACGCCGTGGGAATGGATTTACGGGATCATAAACAACTTTAACCTAATTAAAACTTGGCAGCTAAAGGTTGCATTATAACGTGTGACAAAAAGGTTCATTTCCTCGAGGGGGATTCGAGGGAGTGCCTTTGGTGGAGATGAGTGGTTCGGGTTACAAATGGTTCGATGAGAACCAAAGATGAAAAGTTTACTCTCTTATCCCCTTTCGAAAAACATTCTGAGTAGACGATGCCATTTGTGTCACTTATGTCTTTTATAAAGGAAAAACTAGCTTTATGCAAAATAGCTACATACAGCTTTAGAGCCTCCGTCAGCATTGGGCCTATATCGCCCTACTAAACTTGCGAGTACGTCGTACTCAGTCTCTCTTTGCTGCCTTTATATCTTGTTTCAGAGGAGGACGACACCGAGCAGTTAGGTGGTTCCTTCGTGGACATCGACGAATAGTTCGGGGTTCCCAGGTGGCAGCTTGGGACCGTGGAACAAGCTGGCTGGGATTGTTTATCTGTAGGCCTCTTAGGCCATATTTGGATCTTGTTGTGTTAGACAACACTATTTCGCTTCTGCTTGATGAATTGTTGGGTCTGTGACCTCTTTGTGTAGTATTTGTATCTTTCTCATATATGAGTTGCTATATGATTTTTGTGTCGTAGAGTCTGCAATGTGCCAGTTGTTCCACAAGTCTTGATCTCTGTTTTATACATTGATAGCTATGCCAGTGTTTATGGCACGATCGATGTGTTGCGTGGGAGCGGTAATTCCATGCCCTTCGATTGTGTAGCATAGCCTGTGGGTTACATAGCCTCTCTGTATAATTCCGGGGTCGGGGCGTTACAGCCCATCCGGCACAGGCCTCCAGCTTGGTGGAGCTTGTATCGATGGGGTCAGGGCCGATGAGTGTCTCGACAAGGGCGCGACCCTGCAAGCTGGTGGAGTGGACCTCGGGAAGGGCATGTACCTACGCATATACGCGCCGCGGAGCGCTATGGTGCGGACCTCCGGCTCGAGGACGGTGGGGGAGATATGCGGGATGTCAGGGCAGACCAGTGGATGCATTGGCCCTGGCTAGTGGCTAGCCACCACATCCAAAGCCTTCGCCTCGATCTCATGAGTCGATGTTGTCATCGTCGGACATTTTTGGCTTGACGAGGGCGGAGGGGATCAGGGAATGGGGAGCGGAGTGGACTGTGGTAGTGACCGAGCTAGGATTTTGTCTGGTGGTAAGGATGGGGATAGGTTTATGTGGGAACATACTAGGCCATCCTGAGTCGGTCCGATGTGGAGGTCCACGCAGACATGTCGTGGCGAGTCCAGACTGCCCTATATCCGCTCCCTGTATGGGCTAGGTACGAGAGGTGCCGGATACTCCGTTCATATGTGTTGGGTTTAAAGGACCCGGTCATCTTGGTGTTTCATATCCGGAGCGTGTCTATACTGTCCGTCCGAAAATATAGGGAAAAATATAGGGGGGGGGGGGGGGGGGGGGGTGGTGTGTGGTGTTACAAAGCAAAGCGACCGGGAGAGGAGAGTCACAGTCTCACAGAGTCCTGGAGATGAAGAGGGGTCGAAGTGGAAATGGAAATTGCAACAGCTGTTCTGCAGTCACGTATAGTTACCATCTCAGGGGCCCCGGACG
Source organism: Puccinellia tenuiflora (assembly GCA_012064385.1). Taxonomy (NCBI): domain Eukaryota; kingdom Viridiplantae; phylum Streptophyta; class Magnoliopsida; order Poales; family Poaceae; genus Puccinellia; species Puccinellia tenuiflora. Next base: position 37,163 of record QRDG01002529.1, read on the forward strand.
CAGTACTTCTCTTTGGGCAGTTTGTACCCTCTCACTCCATGACTCCAATGCCTCTCTCTCTCTAGCGCATACAAATCCACCTTAGATTTTGTTTGGATCTCGTGCACCCGATCCACTCGTGAAGGAGAGACAACGAAAAACCAGAGCTGAACCGGCCCAGGGACGTCAGAAGCCACAGCACAGCCACCTTTAACTGCGACCAGACCAGCTAGAGGTAGCAGCGGCGCAGCACGGCACTGTGCTTTCGCAGACGCCCTGCGATGTCTACTCTACCCCTCCCTACAGGCAGCTACCGCCAGAGCAACATATACAAGCATCACTCAACTAATATACAAGCATAGGAAGCCAGCTCGTGGATGTAGTGCACATCCATTTCACTATGCTTCCTTGTGCCGCATCGGTCGGTCGCCTCCCTTGTTGGTGTCTTGTGAACCACTTTGCTGTGGTGTGTGTCAGCCCATATATGGGAATGCATGGCAGCAGCGCAGGTGTGACTGTTGGGCAATAGATGCGGAGCACAGACGGTTTTTTAAATATACTACAAGATACTCCCTCCGTCCAAAAATAAGTGTCTCAAATTTGACAAAAAGTGGATGTATCTATATATGAAACATGTCTAGATACATTCACTTTTAAGCAAATTTGAGACACTTATTTTTGGACGGAGGGAGTACTAGATTTTACATGCACAGTCACAGGGCAGGCATACATGCATGCAAAATGCAATGCATTGGTCGTCGATCATGCCCTAGCTTTTCTTCGATTCCTCCTCACATCGATCTCTTGCTTCCTTTCAAAACTTTGTTTTTGCCACTACTAGCTTTTGTTTCCTGCTGCCCCGGCCGGCCGGCCTCTATCTCTTCTCTAAGAGCAACTCCAGCCGTGCCCCCGCGGAGCCCCCCCAGGAGCACTTTTAGACGCCGGCGGGCCAAAATTCCCCTAGTCGCGCCCCCAGGACCCCCCCAAGGCCTCGTTTTTCGCCGGATTTGGCCGAAATTCTATCCGGCGTCCCAGGCCGAACCCGGCCCGCTGGGTTCGGCCTGGGGGCGCCGGCGAAAGGGAAAATGGCGCGAAACGGCGCGGAGCCGAGGGAAACCGCGCGAAGCATCCCGTGGACCCGCGGTGTCAGCCGCACAACGGTTCGTCGTCCTCATCGCCTCGCCTTCCGCGTCGCATTAGTGCGCTGCCGGTCAGGCTGCCGCCGTCGCGTCAAACCGGCCACGCGGCGAGGCCACGCGGCGGAGTTGCTCCGCCACATTTACTGCCCCGCCGGTATTTATTCACGGCCCCTCCTCATCAGCGAGCACACCCCGTTTCCCAGAGCACCTTCTCGCCGAGCACCATCACCACATCTTCCCGTCGCCGGGATGTTCCCGATCAGATTCACGCGGTCGCATCTTCAGGAACGGGAGGCGCGTCTCCTGTTCGAGGCGGGCTATCCATGCCCGCCCGGATTGCGCTTCCCCGGACGGTGGCGCCTGAGCCAGATGGGGTTCTTCGTCCCTCCCATCCCCTCCGGCGACGATCGTTGGATGGAGATCGCTGCCGCCCGCGAGCTACTCACGGCGGCGGAGCGCCAGGATCCCGCCTGGGATCCTCAGAACCACGAGCGTTGGACGTCCTTCTTCACCGATAGGCGCCGGCGGTTGCTCAACGACTACACCGGCCCGGCGTCGACCGAGCCGGAGCGCAATAACAGGGAGGGGCGAAAGGCATGGTGGGGCATGCCCGGGCGCTCCCTGGACATCGTCCTGGACTACATCGAGCAGGGCAACTCGCCGCCCCTCCAGGCCCCGCCCCCCCAGACCGCGCCGCTCGCACGCATCAAGGAGGAGCCGAGCGAGGCGCCGGTGCGGAGGACTCCGCGCGGGAGCGTCATCGGCCGCGTGAAGGACTCCGGCGTCACCCTCCGGCGGCAAGGAGGAGCCCGGCCTCACCTCGCGCGGCGTCACCATCGGTCGCGGCAAGGAGGAGCCCGGCCTCCGGGCCATGAAGAAGAAGAAGACCGTCGTGACGGCCGAGCCGTACGATGAGGACGAGGCGACGAGGCTCGCTATACAGGCGAGCCTCAACGACGTCCCGCCGGCGCCGAAGGAATTCGCGTTGGCGTGGTCCGCCCGCGACCACCGGCAGCGCATAGAGGCCGCGGCGGCCGCGAAGGAGCGCCACGAGCGCCGCCGTCGTCAACGCCGGCAATTCGTCGTTCTGGAAGAGGACGATGACGACGAGCGTGGCCGCCAGAGCCGCGGCGACGACGGCGCTGGATGCAGTCGTTCAGCACCTCCGGCGGCCGGTGGCGACGACGACAGCGACGAGGACGAGGACTACACAATCCTCTACAGCCGTCTCGGCATTAAGCCGTAGTTTTATTTTAGTTTGTATAAATTAACTCGTCTTTGTATAAATTTCGTCGAGTTTCGTCGAGTTTCATTATGTTGTTCAAATTAAGTCTTGTTTTCGCCGTACCGTCTTGGGGGGCACGGCTGGGAACCACTCCAATCCCACGACGTTTTTTTCCGCCGGCGCCTCCCCAGGACGCCCAAAAAAACGCCGGCAATTCGGCTGGGGGGGCCAACGGCTGGAGTTTGCTCTAAACATCCACGCTTGCTGATGGCTCTGACCCCAGCTGCGCTACCTAGCTAGCTATCTACGTACCTAGCTAAGCTAAGCCGTTGCTACCCTGCACTCGGCTCTCTCGTGTGAAGCCATGGCAGCACCATTGCAACGCATGCGTGCGTGCAGTTCTTCCTATCTACACTCTCGTGACCTATCGACTCATTCTCCTATAATATTCTACCACTAGTTTGCTCAGCTCTGCTAGCTAGCTACCACCGAACCTGTTTGCTTCCGCAGCCTTAATTGAATCTGAATCTCACAGCCAGGAGGAGAGCTACAGCACCACGTAAAGCCGACGTCGACGACCGACGGTGACGCATATCCGTTCGCCTGCAGAAAGAGCACTCGATCGAGCTATCTACTATATAGCCTTATTCCGAGTTCCAATACCAACAAGAGTGACGGCCGGCGCAACTTTGACGTGACGCTTTGACACCTATCAACCAAAGTCTAAGTTTACGTGAAGTATATATATGATCTGTGCGGTTTAATGTGGACGCAACAGCAAGCAAGTTGTGCAGAGCCGCGTGGTGCGCGCGCAGGAAAGGACTGTTAAAGGGATCGTCTCTTGCGTTTGCACGCGTAGACTGGCGCCTGAGGAAAGGGATGAGGAATTCTGCTTCTGCGCTGCTGTGCGGATGCTTTTGTGGAGTAAAAGCCGGACAAAGATAATGCCAGGTCAGATGTGGAAATGCTAGGTACTAGTGCGAGTAAGGAGACAGTTTGAAATAAGTAGCAGACGCGTTGATCTAAAACGTGTGTGATTAGAGCATCTCCACCGGATCCTAAAGTAGCGCTAAAAGCCCTTTGGGGTGCCGGACAGAAAATTCAATCATACCGGATGTCACAAAGCTCTCGTCTGGCTGTGCGGTGTCTCGCCACCCACACATCTCCTCCTCCCTCCACACCTCTCGCCACCATGAAAAATTAAGAGGCCGGCGACAGCTCTAGCGGTTCATACCGGAGAGGCCGCACCCTTAGGAGCGACGAGGCGTGGTAGTTCTACCAGTACGGCCTTCTTGTGCCGCTAGACTTCCGCCTACCCAAGGGGTGGGTGATCAGCTGGGACGGCATTGCCGTGCCGCCGCTCCCCGCCACCGAGGAGGCTTTCCGGCACGCCATCCTTGAGCGGCGAGACATGATGACGGAGGCAGACCGCAACCGCCCGAAGAACGCGGCTGACAATGACGCCGCATGGTGGGAGCGGCTCACGCGGGAGCGCGACGCCGCAGTGGCAGCCTACGACCGGCCGATGCCACAAACCGGGCACACGATGGCCAGCGCCATTGAGGACGCCCGCCGCAACGCATTCACGGGCAACAAGACCTCGTTGAGGCTGATGCAATTCCAGCGGCCACCACCCCCTCCACCGAAGCGTCAGCGACACGACGGTTGATTCTCCATCTGCTCTCG
>QRDG01002529.1:44392-84412 GCA_012064385.1 Puccinellia tenuiflora
CATCCTCATCCACCCTATCATCCATTCCCTCCACAACAACAACTCCTTTGTTACTCCTAGTCCTCAAACACACTCATGTCCTCTGTTGTCGCTTCTATTCATTCACCCGAGTTTATTGTCGTCGAGCCCACTGCCATGGTCGACTCCATGTTAGAGCGCGACCTGGAGCCCGTCTCATGCGTCATCGAGCTCGAGGGGATATGGCGGACTAACAACAAAGATTTTATGTTGGTAGCATTTGTCGCCGGGCACGTGTGAATCACTGAGAGGCGGTCCTTCAAATCTTGGTAGCAAGTGGTCGGTGAAATCGAGTCTTTTTTATTTTGTCGCATATAGTATTTCAGCATGCTGCAAGGTTGTGGTGTTTTTGAGCAAATACACGATTACTTGCTGGGCTGATTCGCAAATCTTTCTAAAATATTGCATTCATGTTGTAATTGTTATCTGCCATGTTGCAAGCGTTGCCATTCACCGTGGTTCATGGTAATTTGATGTGACCCTAACACACGATTTTATGTTGAATGGCTATGTTTGAAATCCCGCGTCGTTTTTTGCATGAGTTAAAAAGCGACGATATTACGAACATACATATAAATAAGAAACTGCAAGGGATGGGTATGTATCCTGCAATTTTGGGACAAGTTTAAGTGCACATAAAAAAATAGTATGATTGGACGGCGGTGAAGGCGGCCGGCCGGACTTCCCGACTCCATTCTTCTTCTTTCTTTTCTCTAGCTTCATCATTTGTTGGAACAAACAACTCGTGCATCTACATGACACGTATATGACATAGGATGGACTGCACAAATGGAGACCGATTGATATTATATTTGAATTTCTGGAGTGGGGATCTGGGCGAATGACATGCGAACATAAGCAAAAGTCCAAAGTGGGGTCCTGATCTGCGGAAACAAGCCTCTCCACCATCTCTCTCACGGAAACATCTTATTGACCGATGTCTCTCTCTTTTGCCTGCAGCAGGTTGACCAGTTGACTGGAAGCTATAGACAGCCAACACAGGTATGTGTTGCGTACCAAACTGTCATGTTCCCAATCCTGTCGGTGGGCATACATGCACGCCTCTCTTTCAATCAATTTCGTTGCATTTTGTTTTTGGGAAACTACCTTTTGTTTCAATGCATTTCACAATGGATCGTAGATATCATTAGGGTTTAGAAAAAACTTATTGAGAAATGAAGGAGAGGATACAATATCTTAATACTCCCCTCTTAGAAAATATCGTTCTAAACTTTGATTCCTACATTTCATATGAATGAGTAAGGTTGTTGAATTTATGATATTGTAAACCTGTATGTAAAAATATATTCCACCACCAACACAGACAAAAAATACATTATTCATTTATCATCTATATTAATTCAAAGTTTGGAAAAGTTTGACCCGCTGCACATTTTCTTGAATGTTGCTTATAATTGAATGGAGTAGTTGTTTCGAAACATATGCTAACCATCTCGAACTTTCCTCGAAATACTTATTCCTCACGTACCTCTTCCGATCAAAAAGTTGGTCCGTTCGGCCTCTCTTTAAGGAACAACACATCTCTCTTCATTAACTATTATGTCACATCAGGAAAATAACTATTAAATCATGCTAAGAGATCTATATTGGGGGGGTACTAAATCCATTTAAAGTAGAAAATTTACTAGTATCCAAAATATTAGACTAATACTATTAATCTATTTCTCATAGAGTATAATTTATAATATACTACCTCCGTTCAATAATTCTTTGCATGGTTTTAGTTCAACCACAACAAGAATTTTGAAACAGAGCTAGTATTATTTTAATTCAAGTATCATTTCTGCACAGAAGTTGATAGTTTATTATCACTTGGAAAAAACATGTTAAAATCCAAAAACGAGGTCCATGTCCTTATTTTTTGCAACAACAATTTCATACTCCATCCATTTATTATTTTAGGTGTATTTACTTTATACTCCAGTAGATGTCCATTCCAGCCCTCTGAAATTTTTTGGAAGGATCATTAATTATATGTTGTGATTTATTTCCCCATAACTAGGAATATTTTTCGGCTGAAGTTATGCTTGAATATATGTCTTGGTCACTGTGTATGAACATAGTATACGTATGAAAAAGAAATAATAGAATAGTGGAGTGTTAAACAGGTGTGCCTTGCTTGTGGTAAAAGGAGGTAATTTAGTGCATTTGTTAGAGAGAAAAAAGGGACAAAACCTGTATTTATGCATCTCAATCACACTCTTAATTTTTTTTATCCATATGTAATTAAGAAGGCATATATTTTGAAACAGAGAATGCACATAGTCTTTATTTATGCATCCACAGTACTGCACTACACCTAAGGCTGAAACATGTACCATGCTACCATACACAATTCAAATTAATGGGCATTTGAAGAAAGTTTCTGTCTGCCGGTGTTGCATAAATGGCTAGCCTCCACAGGATGTTACTATTGAAATAATAGTAATGTCAACGGCTCCACAGGTTATTGTGATGTATAGATCTATACAGTGACAATAAATAACAGATGTACAACAATCTACAGCACCTTTTTTCTCTCCTGCGATCGGCACATTCTCTTTTTTTTTTTAGCTTAAAGGATCGACACATTCTACAGCACCATAATACGTGCATCTGAGGCTAGATGCCAAATTTCCATATTATTGCTAGATATAAACTGAGAAACTAGGAGTAAATTGCAAAAGATCACCACAATTTGGGTAAAGTCATCAAACACACATCAAAATGCATGTTTTCTGATGTTTCTTTTCTGAAGCATTGCTAACTTTGCCCTAATCGTGTTTTCGATTCGCTGGTGTCGTAAGTTGGGCGATTAGTTGATTTTCTTGTCATTGTTACTCGCTTTAGGTGTTGCTCTTTGTGGTGGTGTGGCCTTCTCCCTGTGGTGTTGGTTTTTGATGTTTGTTGTATGATTTTCGCCCGGTTTCTCCCGTTAATAAACCGAACACCTTTTTCTTCATTAATAAATAAGACAAAGTTTTTGCCTTCGTTTCAAAAAAATTATGGTTTTTTTTTTTATAATTTACTTGGAAACTAGAGATTGGACGGGAAGAACCGTCCGGTAATGCATGCCAACAAATTCAAACATAAACGCGTCGCAATAACGCTGCTACTAGTCCGGGCCAACGAAGCAACAGTAAACATTTTGACATGTACCCACCTCATATAGGGTAGGGACGAACGATCTCGTGTTCGCGACTCTTCTAGTGGCTACTACGCACGTACGTACCTCTCTCTACCAAAGTGTGCAGTTCTTGTCGATCGGCCCTTTTTGCAACTACATGAAGATCGAAGCCAGCACGGATGCAACAAGATTTTGTACTTGCGTCTCGGCAAACCTTTGGATGCATTGCATGTCCGAATCCTTTGCGTGGTATTGTATGCAAAGGTATACATCAAACTAGACCGGCCTGTGACGTACTGTAGTGTCACGTCGGAAGAGAATAAAGTGCATCCATCGACGTACGTGACCTTCGTATTTATACCTATACGTTACGTACACATCGGCGGCGCCTGCAGCCTGCACTTTTCCAATGAGATATCAACGTCAACGAATAGTTTCATTTTCATTATTGCATGCATGTATTTATATTCCTGATTCAACATCTCTCGAGCTCCCGTGAGTTATTATTTCTGCATAGTTGAAGACGAGGTGTGTGCAGCTGCAGGGGCTAGGGTAGTAGGGGTGTAAATTTCATGCAAGTAGATTTAAAAGCCCGGTCCATCAGCTGCCGTTTGCAGGCTGTCCTGTACAGAGCGTAGTTCAGTACTGTTTTGACGTGACAAGCTGTGCAGATGCGCACACTAACACACACATTCTCTCTCCCCTAGAGAGATCATCCTATGTGAGTACAAGAAAAGCTGGAACAAACGGTACATGGTTTCAGCGGCGGAGCCACGGGCCTCCTGTGTAGTCAACTACACAGAATTTGGCAAAAACTTCAAATACAAATTATATATAGAGTACAAAATTATATGGAAAAATACAAAAATTGTATAAATACATGTATTTTACATCGCAACTTTGAATTGGTATCCCAACTTTATACTCCTACCTCTACACTGCGCCACTACATTTTGACACGAGCTTACCAATATGATAGTTCACTTTCCCGGAAATGGTTTCATTGCCTAAACCTCAATGCTACCAGCTACCAGTTCTACTAAGGCTGGTGCCAGTGCACCGCTCGTGATAGCGATGCCACGTCAGCTTTTACCCACACTCTCACCCCATTCTTACCACACTCTCACCCCACGGTGCCAATGCACGGGCTGTAGTGTCAGCTCTCACTTCTCTCTCCTCCACATCAGCATTTCCTTTTCAGATTAAGTTATTTCACTCGCTTTTGTTTAGACATTCAAAATAATGCAAGAAAAATATTTTATTCAACTAAAAATGTTACCGATTACATTATAAATTAAAAAATTAAATATAAATAAAAAATTGAAAAAATTACATAATCTAGGCATTACTATTTGCCCACACATGCTCAATCAAATCTTGCTGGAGCTGTGTATACATCGGTGAGTCCCTCATTTCGGTGTCCATCTGAATCCTGGCTGCTAGGCTTGGTGGTGCATTGTTGTGTATCGCCGGGCCGACATTGGAATCAACTGTCTCATAGATGTCGTCCAAATTGGTACCACGCTCATCATGGATGATCATGTTGTGCAGAATGACACATGCACGCATGATCAACCCAAGAGTACGCTTCGAGTAGGAGCGCCCGGGAACTGCTATAATGTTGAACCTAGACTTGAGCACTCCAAAGGCACACTCGACATCTTTGCGCCAAGCTGATTGAGCTTTTGTGAATAGCCGATGCTCGTCACTTTGTGGAAGAGTAACACCTTTCATGAACACCGGCCAGGAGGGGTAGATGCCGTCGGCAAGGTAGTAACCCCTGTTGTACTCGTGTCCATTCACCGTGAAGTTCACTATGGGTGCTTCTCCCCTAAGCACATCAGTGAACAACGGCGACTGATTGAGTACATTGATGTCGTTGTTGGACCCGGCCACTCCAAAAAAGGCATGCCAGATCCAACGATCATACGACGCAACGGCTTCTAAGATTATGGTAGGGTGTTTGATGTCTCCCCTTGTGAATTGACCGGCATGCGCAACTGGGCAGTTCCTCCACTGCCAATGCATGCAATCGATGCTCCCTAGCATGCCCGGAAAGCCACGCTCCTCGGCTTTCGCTAGTAGACGCTGAGTATCCGCGACATTTGGTCGACGGTAAAACTCATCCCCGTAACAGTGAACAACGGCTTCACAGAATCTCTCTAGACATTCTGATGAAGTTTGTCTAGCTAGCTTAAGCCACTCATCTATCGTATCTGCAGCGGCTCCATAAGCTAATAAGCGCAAAGCCGCAGTACACTTTTGTAGGGGAGAAAAACCAGGACGGTTGAGAGCATCAACTCTTTGGGTGAAATACGGAGAGTATTCACCCAATCTATCCACAATGCGTAGAAAAAGGTGTCGCCTCATCCGATACCTTCGCCGAAAGAAGTTCGGAGGATAAGTACAGTTGTCGGCGAAGTAGTCCTCGTAGAGCCGATCGTGGGCACCCAGACGATCACGCCTGATGTACTCTCGATGGCGTCGCGTCCGGCTTGACTCCGCCTCGAGGTTGAGCATCGCCTCCTCATACTCCGCCTCGAATGCATCGATCATATCACCCTCCATTCCTTCGCTCGAATTGCTGCTGGACGAAGACATGGCGTCGAGAGGAGTGGAAATGGAGAGTGGAGGAGATGAAGTGGGGTGTGGAATGAGTGAAACCAGGTGGGGGTATTTATAGGGGGTTGGGGATAAAATTTGGAATTTTTTGACATTTTTTTTCGAATTTTTGGAGGCTGCAACGGATACCTCAACGGCTAGCTGACGTGCACGAATCAGAGCTCGCCATGTCAACTAGCCGTTGCCCCGCCGGACTCTCGCCTCCCTCTCGCCCGAACCCGCCAGCGCGTCGCCCTCCTCTCGCCTCCTCCTCGCCTCCCTCTCGCCGCCAATGCGGGCGATAGCGGGGTGGTAGCGCCCGCTACCGCCGGGCGACGGATCCATCGCCCCCCGCTGCCGTCCCACCTCCCTCTCGCCTCCCTCTCGCCCCACGCCGGGCGGTACCGCCCCCACTAGCACCAGCCTAACTTACTCCCTCCGGTACAGTTTGCTAGGCGCACTTTAAAAATCATGCAATTCCAAAACTCCTCCTCACATTTTAGGCGTATTAGCATTAAATGATGTTTGTGAACCAATCAAAAAGAATGGAGAGAGTTGATTACGGGATGGAGAGCCAATGAAATATCACCTAGGTCCTAGAGAATTCTCATGCGTGCCTTCCAAACCGTACCGGAGGGAGTACATTGTAGGCTTTAATAAATACTCTTTCTGTTCATAACTATAGGATGCTTTAGCTTTTTCACATATGCATATATCTAGTATTGGGAGCAATTTGCGAGTATTCACCGAGGAAGTGAGATCAAAAAAGGTGATCCAACTAGAGACATACGTGATCCTCATCATCTAGCTCAAGTGGATTATGTGCAAGTAAAAGGTATGACCTTGATGAATGTTATTCAGGAGACCGGGTTATTGGATATATAACCGTACTATCAAGTGGGACTCTTGAGTTAAAAGCTTGATCGTATCCTTCGTAAAGAGTTCAAACATTTATATACTTGACATCATCTTTCTTGATTCTTATTTGTCTCTTAACGCAGTGAGGTGTTGGTACTTGTCGTGATATTCATGACAAACTTGAGTCCTTCAAAACCAAGATTTGTATGCATCTTTCATTGTGTTTTCGATGTTTGAAATATTACCGGTTCATCTTTGAGGAAGGTTCCATGCGTCTAGTTATGTGGTATTTTCTCCGTTGCCAATTCTTAATATTTGTAAGATAGTGCTTGATTCTATCTTACCAACAAAATTAGCTTCATCTCATTTGGAGTTTATTTGCAAAAATTGATGAGTTTTTAGTTTTGTTTTTCCTGTTGGAAAATAGTCCGGCAACCCCGGAGTGGGCACTTAGAGACTCCAGTGTTTTCTTCCTAGGCTTGGCTTCCCAGAGTTGCACCCTGTGGTGCGACTCTGTGCAAACAGTCTGCAGGTAGACCAGAGTTTTTCTGCAACCACTAGTTTCCGGCCCCCCTACACCAGAGTTCCGTGCTAGGTTGAAGATTGCGTGGGAAGTTTTTCTTCAACAACTAATTTTTGAGGGACCTATAAAAGACCCCCTTCTTCCCAGAGCAACTAGAGTTCTTAAGCATGGTTTCGACCTCCATTGTTGATAAATTTTTGTTTTTTCTCAATCCCTTCAATAATTCTTTTTTTAAAGGAAAAGAGATCTAGATCTAAATTTCTACCAGCCAATCTCTTCTCTGACTGAGGGGAAACTATTGGATTTAGATCTTGGGATTCATGATTTTCTTCGTATTCTTTCTCACAACTCTCTCCATAGCACTAGTTGATTTTGTTGGATTTGATTTTTATTAGTCTTCTCGTGGCTCGTTTATTTCTATACCCGAATTTTTACTTACGCATTTATATTGTGATAGCCTTAATGCTTAATTTCATATATTTTTCTATCATATAGTTGTTTATCTTGCTTAGCATACACATAGTTAAGTCTAGCATATTTATGTTTTGATCGGTATAAATTAAACACTAGTTTTATTCCGTTTTTATTCAGACTAAAGCCAAAAAAAATTAATCGTCTATTCATCTCTTCAAAATTAGACGGATCAATCCTTGATCTCAGCAGTACGAACTAGTACATCTTCCTCCGCTCGGCGATAAGCTCGACCGTCGCATGTCGTCGACGACGAGCTCACATCGCACGTGTGTCGCCTCGAACAGGAGATGAGTAAGCTCACGTGCATTTCTTGACAGTGCTATCTGGTAAAAAGGGTCACTACCCCGGCTGGGCAATATCCTATCAGCATGTCGTGACGGCGTAACTTGGTTGCCATGTTACTATTGTGACATGTTTACTTATAAAACAAACCAAATTTATATGTATGCTAAATTGCTAATACAAAAGTAAAGTGACTAGAGTGCTCATGGGAAATCAACTTCGGCACATGACACCGTACGCTCCTGCTATAAAAAAAGTATGTAAAAAAATTTGAACAATTGTTTTGAAGCGTACATCTTGAGAAGATATCTAGTGCTCCCACCTCTTTGGGTGTTCCACGTGCTACCGTCAAAAAAGTTAATTTTAACTTTTTATAAAAATTCTACAAAAAATTATGGATGTTTATAAGGTATACTTGTACAATCTCTAAAAATTTCAGCTCCAAATTGGAAATGCCCGTTGAGAAATAAAAAAACAAATCTGATATGAATAGTGTCATTTTTCTGCTTTTGACCTTTAGTTACACCGGTGACACTATTCATGTCATATTTATCTTTTTTGTTTCTCAATGTTTATTTCGTATTTGGAGCTGAAATTTTTGGAGGTTGTACAAACATACATTGTGAACATCCCAAATTGTTTGCAGAATTTTTGTAAACATTTAAATTTGACTTTTTTAGCAGTAGCATGTGGAGAACCCAAAGAGGTGGGCACACTAGATATCTTCTCGACATTTTACATGGTCATGTCAAGTTTCACGTAAACTGATATTTTTTGTGACATATGTAAAAAAATAAAAAGATGTCTCGTGAAAAACCTTTTTAATTATGACTGAATTTTATCTTTTTATGCACGACATTAAAAATGTCGTTTTTCAATGAAAAGACTTTGTGATTACATAGAATGTCAAGACGGACGTGCGACATATTTTGTATGATTTTTGACATTCAAAAATATGTTCAGAAAATATTTTAAAATTCAAGAGCTCCAGGATCCAAAACACCACTACGAATACTCATCTCCTATGTAAGTTCACGGACCAATGGTTTGATACTCTCTATTCTTTTTGTGTCATTCCCTCTATTTTGTCCGTTGGTGCCTTTTTCTATCCGCGGGGACAGAAGTCACGTCGCACGTGTCGACGAAAAGAGATCGGTGTCCGTTTGGGGACGAAAAGAGATCGGTTAACATATGTCAAAACTTGAATATCACAGAGAAAAACGAGGGCGGCCGGGTGTGGGAGCGTGTGCGCCGCAGCCATGGCCGCCTCTCCTATGTGCTGCAATTTTTGGGAGAGAGAAGAGAAAAGTATGTATATTTGAGATGGGAAGTGCTAGGCGTCCCCCGGGGGCTCAAAATTTTCCAGCCCCCGGGTCCTACTGCTGACACGTGTCCAATTCTGGGTTCCAAATCCCGCTTTTGCTCCTATGAAGCAAAAAAAGGTTCATTGAAATAAGATTTCCGTACTATTGTAGCAATTCCTAAAATCCCCCCAAAATCCCGCTTTTGCTCCTATGAAGCAAAAAACGATTCGATTGAAATAAGAATGTTATGCTATTGTAGCAATATTCAATTTTCATTCAGATACCGCAATTGCTCCTATGAGACCTCATAGCAAACAAATTATACTATTGTAGCAAAACTACAAGACGGTTGTAGTAAAAATATAAATTATGCTATTGTAGCAAAACCGACTTCGCCGGAGACATCGTAGCAAAAAATTTACCCTATTATAGCAAAACCACAAAACGGTGGTAGCAGAAAAACCGACGTCACCGGAGCCGGAGGCCTCGCCGGAGACTCTCGCCGGAGACCTTGTAGCAAAAACTTTATTATATTATAGCAAAAACAAGAACTATTGTAGCAAAAAAAAAATCGGTTTTCATATTGAACACAGCCACATGACGAGGGGGCGCGCGCTGGCAGTACCTGCTCGCGGCCTCACCTCCACCGGCGTGGCGGCGCTGACCACAAACCAGATGACGATGGCGCCGCCGAGGCTTGTGTACCTGGAGGAGTTAGGGGCAGGGGAGGAAGCAAGGGGCATGTTGCGGATCGACGCATCGGGTCGGGAGATGGAACCCGGTGCTCACGATGGCGCCATGAGAAGGAGGACGACCGACGCTCATGGACGAGGGAGCGCGGCGGCAGCAGCTGACCGGGCGCGGCGGCGGCGGCAGCAGCTGACCGGGCGTGGCTGCGGGAGCTTAGCGGAAGCGGCGCGGTGGCGGAAACCATGGGGGTGCGGAGGCGCCACAGCCGACCGACCGCGGCTGCGGAAGCCTAGGGAAGCGGCGCGGTGGCGGAAACCATGGGGGTGCGGAGGCGCCAGCAACTGACCGTTCGCGCGGCGGCGGGATCTGGTGCAGGGCACCATTTTTTCCGTCTGCGAGTCAGAGCACGCTGCAGACGGAAAAAAAACGAGTGGAACGACAAGAAGACGCTTCGTTGTGGGTGGGGTCCACGGACACGCGTCGCCCGCGGAAGGAGGACGTTGCGAGATGTTTCGTCCCCCGGAGGTACCGTAGCGTTTCCCATTTGAGATAGGGTTACTATAAGATTAATTTTGGTTGCGAAACTGGGGCGAGTGAAAAAAATTGGTCTGAAATTGTTCCCCACTGATTAGAAAGTTTAGCGACTAAGGGGCTAAATTAGGGCTAAATCGTTTTAGTCGGGCTATTTGCGACTATTTTGACTTTAGCCTACGGAGGCTGTTGCCGTAGCCCCAAGCTTCTCCAAAGGCTATAGTTGGGCTATAGCCGGCTATTTTATACTAGTAGGAAAATGCTCATCACTGGCGAACAGAAAAAGGCTACCGCTGGCGAACATGCGGTTCGCCAGCGCTACTATCGCCAGTGGTAACAGCTTACCATTGGCGAACATCGTGTTCGCCAGCGGTAAGTAAGTTACCACTGGCGAACCACCTAATTCGCCAGTAATAGATATTTCTGCTTTTAAAATAAAAGCAGAAATGTATTACAGCAATATATATACAGGTAAATACATATATATTGACAGAAATAGTATAATTGATAGAAACAGTATAATTGACAGAATTTAAATAGATACAAATAGACAAGTGACCAAATTAAATAGATATATGCATGCATTACAAGTCGAAATATACAACTGAGATCTCCCAATATTTTGCATACATATGAATGAATACACACACATCTCCGGAAGTCGATAGTTTAGGTCGCAAGGTTTCAAAAGCATGTAGCAATCTAAACTACAATCACAGACAAGAGAATTGCAATGGCGATGAAAAAGAAGAGTATATATGCATTTTCTTCCTCTCTTCCACTCCGCCTCTGCTTTACTCTTGTAGCTCTTGTAGTTGTAGCCCTCTCATCCCGCTTGCTTCGGACATCTTTATCTCTCTGTACACGAGGTAAAGATAAAACTGTTAGGCAAAGAAAATAAGAGCAAGAGTTTATAACAAATCAAATAATAGTTAGATGACTGCACCAAAATCGAAAACATGCCTCATATATAGGTTGGACACACAAAATTACAGAGATGGTGCTAGCGAGCCAAGTAGGATGCACAAGATGTGTGTACTCGTGCATATCACAAGGCTCGCTAGACCATCCCTGTATCACACGGTGTCACCGACATTTTAATCATCGACATTCTAGAAAAATAGTACAAAACTAAATATCCGCATTCTCGGAGAAAGATGAAACAAAAACGAACATGATTTGGATTTGTGCCTCATACTTAGATTGGACACACAGAAGTTCTAGGGATGGTGCGAGTGAGCCAAGTAGGATGCACAAGATGTGTATTCATGCATATCACAAGGCTCACTAGCACCATCCCCGGGATCACACGGTGTCACTTCATTTTAATCATCGGCATTCAGAGAGAAAGACGAAACAAAACAAAACAACTCTAATTAAATAGCATCGATCACACATGGAAGATCAACGACTTTAGAAGCACAAGTTAATTTATGGATATAATTTACGAACACAAGTTCATCTATCGTACTAAATAGACAACACATATTGTCGATCAATTCTTCTTCTTGCGCGGCTTCGGCGGGAACGGGAGAACACCATCTATAGTGAATGGCCGGTGATCACCCTGCGCTATTAAGCGATGTTCGATCTCGTCGTTCGGTGGTACTGCAAAGCCGTTGAAGTACACCCCAGAGCGAGGCAAGACATCGTTGCAGATGATTCCCGTGATCACCTGCTGGATGCGACCGAACACTTGTCTGATACGAGCATCACTGGCATCTGCCAAGCCGTTGCACCATCTGTCGATAGCAGAAGGAAATTGCAGTTGTTGTTGATCCTTTACAAACTCCAGCATGTGATTGATGAGGTACCATGCCTCCATCTTACTGCCTGGCGACTGCTTGACGCAGGGGAACATAACTCTCTGGTTGAATACAAACTTGCCTCGGACTCTTTTTTCTCTTTTCATGACGCCTTCGTTTCGGGCGTAGCCATTAAGAGCTTCATTTAGAACAGCCTTGATGTGCGTGTAGTCTTTATCCCTATTCACATCACTCCCGGAGTCGAGATAGACGGCATACGAGTCTTTTGGGTACATGACGATGAGGGTGCCGTATTGGTTACTGTGCAAAACAATTCAAAAGAGACCATCATCCTCAAAATTGCAAAATAGCTTAACAATGGAAATCTACGAAAGCATGTTAGGACGGTTAGCGAATGACTTACTCGGGAAAGTAAGGCACGAGAAAGATGTTCTTCTCATGATGCGCACTGAAGAAGTCTCCGATGTACCGCGACACCTTTGCCTTACCCTTAGGGGTGCTCAGAAACATTTCTTTCATGTAGTAGGGGTCAAGTATCTCTATGCCCGGGGTATTCTCCTTTAAGATCTGGTGCGCCATACTAAGGGTAACCAGGCAGACGATCGATGGGTGGAGCACGTACATGTGATACATGTTGAAGATGTCATTAAATCTTAGAAGGATCACGTCCCCGGAGTCTTTAGTGACAAAGTCCAAGCCATCTATCTCTGGCACCTTTGCGTGGAAAACCGGGTATGTTGGATGTTCCTCTTTGAGAACCCTCTCCTCATGATAAAGAACACCCTCATGGAGGCTCCTCATGTCCCCGGTGAAGAGATTTACCAACCTCGGCGGCATTATTGCTTTACCCATATGATGGACCAAATGCTAGTCGACGATGGGCAACCTGTCCATTACCCGGCGCGGCGGCTTCGACTTAGTACCGGCACCGGTAGGCTGTTGGAGTCAACAAAGGTAGGTTTCTTCTTATATCTTTTTCGTCTTGTCTTCTTAGCCTCCTTCGGCGCCATCGCATCCTTGATGGCCTCCTAGACAGTGTCCTGGCTCAAACCAACTTGCTCGGGGGCAGCTTCTGGTGTATCATGAGAACAGAAGAGACGCTTCGTGCACTGATATTTATCTGGGAGATCAGCTTTTTGCCCCCCGAGATCATGGTCAACTGGACCCTCGCCAGCATATCTGTCATCGTGAGCTCCGTCATCGTAAGGATCATCAGCGAGGAAGTCATTGGGGTCATCATCGCCATCATTGGCTTCCTCTTCGTCCTGTGTTTGCTGCACTGGAGTGGTGACAGAAGGGTCCACACGAATCAGTGCTTTTGGCCATATCATGGGCCAAAGCACGCATTGTTCAAGGTTTAACTCGCTATCGGCTTCGTCCGGTTGGAAAGGAGGATACAAACTACCGCAACCCGATAAATGTCGGCTGATTGCAACCCTGAACACGTCATCGTCCATAGGCCTGCCGTGGAAAATGCGGTTGAGAGGTGTCACGATCTTACCCTTTGCCACGTCCTTTAGCTCACCGTTCACATCAAGGAGCAATGTGCATCTCGTCTCGTCGGCCTGGGAAAACACGTGTAAGGCATTAGAGAGGGCGCCAAAGAATGAAGTAATATGTATCTTGTCAAGACTTTTACGATGCTTAATTACCGTGATGGCGTTGAGCTCGGCTAACGGCGACGGACCGCGGGTCGCCGGCGGGGTAATAAAGATGGGAGGGCTTGATCTTTGAGGCGCGGTGACGGCCGGCGATTCCTTCCTACCATTTGCGTTGTTGCCGGCTGATGTCTACTACACGCTTCTATTCTTGTAGACTTGTTGGGCTTCCAAGCGCAGAGGTTTGTAGGACAGCGGCAAATTTCCCTTAAGTGAGTAACCCAAGGTTCATCGAATCCACGGGAGGTAGAGGTCAAAGATATCCCTCTCAAGCAACCCTGCAATTAAGATACAAGAAGTCTATTGTGTCCCCAACACACCTAATACAATTGTCAGTTGTATAGGTGCACTAGTTCGGCGAAGAGATGGTAAAATGCAAGTGATATGGATGGTAAAAGGTGATTTTGTAATTCTGTAATAAAAATGGCAGCAAGCAAACAAGTGACAAAAGTGACTAAAAACGGTGTATCAATGCTTGGAAACAAGGCCTAGGCTTCATACTTTCACTAGTGACTACTCTCAACATCATTAACATAATTAAACACATGATAGTTCCCACAAAAATACATGCGTGGTAGACGTTACTCGGAGATAGTACACCTTAAAGTTCGTATTCCACATCTATGGACACTTCATGTTGTCACTATCCGCATCCAAAGATAGTACTAACAAACACCACAACCTATTTCTTGAATAGTCTCTTTCTTCAATAACACAAGCATCAAGAAACCTCATGATCTATTCAATCCAACAAATAAAGAACAAACTCATGATGAAGATCCTTCCAATCTATTATCCATAGAGTCACACACGGTACCCATCCTGTCACCGAGGTACCATGATCACAACGGTGGCTCCGGAAATTGTACTAAATAACACCACTTGAGCAACATCATATCCATTACACATAGGGAAACATCATGTATTCAACTACATTAACAAAGCTCATGATCACAACGAAGATCACATCATGGGAGAGAGAGATAACCACATAGCTACTTGTATAAGCCTCAGCCCCGGTGAGGGACTACTCCCTCCTCATCGCGGGAAGCAGCGGTGTTGATGGAGATGGCCCCGGCGGTCGATCCCCGTCCCGGCAGGGTGCCGGAACAGGACCTTCTGAACCCCCGAAACTTGTTGGCGATGGCGGCGGAGCTCTGTTGCGTATTTGGGAAAATCCTTCGGGGGTTAGGGTTTTTGCATCGGGGATGATTTTATAGGCGTCGGAGGCGGCCGAGGGGTGCCCCACAGGGCAGGGGCGGGTCCCACCCGCGGGTGGGCCCTAGGCCACGGCAGGGGGCCGCCCCTGGCCTGTGTGGGTCCCCTGGAGTCGCCCTTCTGGCTCCCTTCCTCATTTCTTCAATAAAAAATCTCTGTAAATTTTCGTCCAATTCCGAGAATATTTCCAGAAGTAACTTTCTGCAACAATTTCAGCACAAAAACAGGGAACTGGCACTGGGCATCTTGTCAATAGGTTAGTCCGACAAAATGCCTAAAAATGATGTAATATGATATTAAAAACATGTGACAACATCACAAAACTAGCATGGATCACTCAAAAATTATAGATACGTTTGAGACGTATCACCGGCCGGGCTCTGCACAACAGGCGCCACACCGCTCGAGTTGCTGGAGCCTGCTAAGCTGATCACGGGGGGAGGCCCTTGTTTTCCCCCCTCAAACCAAGCCCCGATGGGCATGCACATGTTGGGCAGGAGGGCGTTGAGCCTTTTTTCCACCGCTGCATCGATGGACGCATCCATTTTCGATTGATCGGCCATCTTCCGCTCCTTTCACTTCTCCTTGGAGTCGGGGAAGTAATAGGAATATTTATGACCCATTCCGGCGCCGAGCACACGGCCACGATGCGGCACTTTATCTGACGACCCACATTTTTTGTCTTGTTTAGAGCCCTAAAGAAAGGTGTCTGATATGGGCCCTTCTGGTTCGAGGAGGCTTCAGATTGATCCTGTTCATCATTTTCATGTTCCTCGAGAATTTTGTTCTCAAGTTCCTTCACCTTGGCGTTCAAGACAAGCTCCCCGGGCGATTTGGGATTATCCCTGAATCGGGCCCTAACAAATTTCCGGGCGAGCGGGTCTTTGATCTTGTCGTAGGGGTTCGACCCTTCCCTTCGTGCGTCCTCCTTTTGCCAAATTGGATCCTTTTCGGCGTAACCCCGGCTTCCGAGTGTAGCGCCCCGACCCAGAACTATACACTAAAGCTTTGTGCAACCGGTCATGCTACACAATCGAAGGTTACTAGGTTACCAATCCCAGGCCAAAACCTTTGGCAGGCGTGCTCGGAATGGATCATCGGCAACGCAACACTTCGATCATGCCATAAGCTCAGACATAGCTATCATGTATAGTAGAGAGATCAAGACTGCGGAACAACTGGCACATCACAGACTCTACGATACAAAGAGATCATATAGCAACTCATATATGAGAAAGATACAAATTACACACAAAAGGGGTCACCGACCCATCAGTACATCAAGCGGAAGCGAAGTAGTTGTCTAGTACAACAAGATCCAAATATATGGCCTAAAAGGCCTACACATAAACACAACCCAGCCAGCTTGTTCCGACGTCCCAAGCTGCCACCTGGGAACCCCAAACTACTCGTCGATGTCCAAGAAGAAACCACCTGGCTGCTCGGTGTCGTCCTCCTCTGAAACAAATTAATAAAAGCAGCAAAGAGAGACTGAGTACGACGTACTCGCAAGTTTAGTAGGGCGATATAGGCCCAATGATGACGGAGGCTCTAAAGCTGTATAGTAGCTATTTTGCATAAAGCTAGATTTCATTTTTAAAAGGTATAGAGGACCCATGGCATCGACTACTCAGAATGTTTTCTCAAAGAGGGATAAGAGAGTGAACTTTCATCTTTGGTTCTCATCGAACCATTTGTAACCAACACCAACTCATCTCCACCAAGGCACCCCCTCGAATCACCCTTGAGGAAATGAACCTTTTCCACACGTTGATTATGCAACCTCTAGCTGCCAAATTAATTAAAAGGTTCAGGTTCTCTATGATCTTATCGTCTATTCCCAAG
Organism: Puccinellia tenuiflora; assembly: GCA_012064385.1. Classification (NCBI taxonomy): domain Eukaryota; kingdom Viridiplantae; phylum Streptophyta; class Magnoliopsida; order Poales; family Poaceae; genus Puccinellia; species Puccinellia tenuiflora. Next base: position 61,288 of record QRDG01002529.1, read on the forward strand.
TCGTCCATAACCGCGGACACAGCTTTTCGAAAAGATTAAACCCTGCAGGGGTGTACTAATTTACCCATTGGTACCGTCCGGCTCACCTGATTGGCCCTCTTCCGGGGAAGGCCGGCGAGTGGGCGCGGTTAAACCTTTACCTCGCATGAGACTATCCAAGAGTCATCTGTGGCGACAGGACAAGTTTACCCAGCCTATTTCAGCCCCTGCCCCCATCGCCACGTCCTAAACACCACCATCCTCATCGTTTCTCTTTTCCACTCACACACCCACACACAAATGGAAATAGCAAACTAGAGGACCCTTGGATACGCCCGCACAAGTTATTCAGTTAGTAAGGAGCCCATACTCCCACCAATGGAAGCACGATCGTCTTGGTTCAAGAGGTAAAGAACTCGCACCTAGGGGCAAGAATGAGACAAAACACCATCCCCGATGGCAACTCATCCAAGCCTTCTTAGCAATTTAATTAAGCACCACGAGTAACCACCATGTCCGAAACATTCCATCAACATCATAATTATGGAATTTAATCAACGGACATAACTAGCATTTGACTAAGCATGGCTAAGCATATTTAACAACAAGTATATCTTTGTCTCAGGCCAACACATCAGACCTATGGTTCATAGGTAGGGAGACATGGATTGGTTCGGGGAAAAACATGCATTCATAGGATACTCTAGTATTGACCAAGATTGACATAGAATAGAATGCAATATTATGGTGGATAAAATAAGTTTATAAAAACACTAGGATGCTAGATGCCAAGAAGGTTAGGTTATCTCTTTCCTTGCTGCCGGGGCGTGTAGTACTGCTCGTCGGGGTAGGTAGGGTTAACCTCCACTCCGGAATCTATCGATACCCTAACAAATATAGAAGAACAAATAAATCACATGAAGACAAGGTGCAATGCACAATCATGATGACATGTCAAGTTGATGCATTGATATCATCATATGATTTAACTAACAATATTAAATGGAGCGCCAAATAATTAGTGCAATTATTTGGAAGCAACCCCATATTTATCTTAGTGTCCACATTGTTTACAATTTATTATATTATTAACAAGTGGCTTAGATATGCATGGACATGACATGATTAGTTAGGTATTGATCTTCTGGTCATTTTGGTACCTCGTTTGTGATTTTCCAATTATCGATGAATAATTGGCGAATTAAATAATTATTTGAATTTAATTCCTTTAATCAATTAAAGAATAACTTCAAAGAAAAAATTTGTGAACATGATGTGATAATGACATGATTTGATAGCATTTGAAGTGCTGATCACATTGATACTTCATTCACAAATTTTGGTTAATTATTTAACAAGTTATGATTTTTTTTCCCGATTTGGCATTATTTATGCCATTTTAGGAATTTTTAGATAAACAGCAAGAATATAGTTTCAAAAGACCATTACAAAGATTCTAACATGTAGGGTTTGTTTTTCTGAACAATTTGGTATTTGATTTGCTAAATTTGGAGCATTATTTAAATAGTTATCAATTGTTTTATTTGATTTTTAATTCCAAACAGGAAATCTAAAAAGACAGACAGGCCGGCCCACCCGTCAGATCTTTACTCTTTTCCCTCCTTTTCATTTAGTTTAAAACCATTAGGGTTTTAGGAATTTAGTTAAGGCCCTTAACCATTTTCAAAAATTCTGGGAAAATTCACAGAGGCTCCCCATAACATTTAGCACCTCCACAAAATTTGGTGTTGCAATTTAAATTGGTTTGCACAAAATTTGTTCACAGGGTTTTATTATAGTCATTTTTGATAATTACCAAAATGTATTTATTTGGAGCACTTAAACATTTCAATAAATTATAAAAATATTTATAGAGGCTCATAATATATTATTGAAGCTCCCCATAATTTTATTTTGAATTTTTTGAAAGTTTAACTTGGTTTCAAAAATAGAATTTGATTTGAACCAATTTTGAAGTCTCAAATTTATTTCTTTGTTTGACAAGAAATTTCCTTTGACAATTATTTATAAAATATATCCTTGAGCTTCCTGGACAATTTGGAAACTCAAGAACAATTGGTTTTGCCAATTTGAGTAATGTATTTGGTTTAAAAAAATTGGGAAGGATTTGCTTCCCTTTTTATTGTTTTCCAATTGTTGCTTTATTAACTTAGCAATTTAAATATATATGCCATGATGCAAAGAAATGCAGAAGCAAAAAGTGAAAATTTGGCCCATATTTTAGGGTACCAAACTGGGGCTGTTACAAATCTACCCCCCTTATAGGAATCTCGTCCCGAGATTCTAGAGTAGGAAGAGGGATGAGGGAAACATGGCAACCCTTAACTTCAATGATCTACTCGAGCCCGTGATGATCTTCCTTGTTGCAAACTTAATATAACCAGCATGACATGTCGATGCGGCGGAAAGAACAGAAGATAACTTAAAGTGACGGATAGAATGAACCTTGCCCAAAACCATAAGCCATTGATGAAACTAGGAACGACTTGACCAAACAAAGGTCGAGCCGAGGATAGGACAACCGATCACTTTGTTCAGGATCTTTGTCCAAGACCAAGACATCACTTCAAACCACCCCGATGGGTAGACCGTGGAGATTTGAAGCACCGAGAGGAGAAAGGACAACTTCCGGACTCCACGATTTTGACATACAAGAAACACCCATTAGGTTAACGCTCGGACCCTAATGCGACTGATGGATTCACACACTGTCCGTGTGATGGGGAAAAGCTTTGGGTTCACCTAGGAAGGATAGATATAGCACTGCCCCACATTTAGATAGAGAGGTAGAACCTGATATCGAGCTATTGCCACGAGAGGGATGGAGTAGGAGGATTGACCGAGGGACAATTAGTAACTCCGTTGTAAGGTTCTCCTTGAGATTCTAGATATCACACTCAGGCTTCGGAATAGCCTTCAATCAATCCTCAAGCGAAGATCGTACTTGAAGATAGAGAAAAGACCATATGGTTAACTCCTAGAATAAGTTACACATGATCCTCATGGATAGTGGTTGATTTTAAAGATTCAAGAGATTTCGTCGAATGACCTTTAAGTGAGGTGCGGGAACCACAACATCGGATTTGTCGGGATTACAAGTAGGACTAGGTCATACTCTTGATAAACACCAAGCATCATTTCTGCTTGAGGTTCCGAGTTGGTTAGGTGTACAAACAATTCAGACTTGACATGTCCGAGGAAGGAGTTTGCTGAAGTTAACAGATAGATAGGGTAACTAAATTCTCAAGCTCTGAGCTGCAATGTCAAGCTCCAGAACACGATCGAGAGTGGAAAAAGAAAAAAACCATGAGGTCACGGCTACGAAGAGAAAATTTGAACCAGCACGTACTCCAATCACTGAAGCACAACTGAGCCCTGATTAGGACACACCGGTAAGATGATGAGATTTGACAACTTCTTCTTATTCAAGGACAAATCGGACACTGGCATACATGACGGATTTAGAGAACTGGAGGCAACAACCTACCATCTCAACAACAATCCGCACATACATGACCAGATTGGGATTATTTCCGGGAAGACGAGCGAACTTCACTCGGATCCCTGGCGACATATGTCAACCATTGCACATGGACCAGAGAAGAGCACTTCCATCATCCAGAACAGATACTACGTGATGACTCGGAGATGGTTCGGACAAGTTTCCAATACTTCTTGACAACACGGTCAGGGGACAACCCGGCAGTACTTCTGGAAGGACATCCAGGATATCACGAACCACCGCATGTCACTGGTTGCGAGAGAAATCTTGCTTTTCAAGAAAAAGATGTGGTCTTGAGAGTTTCGACACGAATCTAACTCGTTGACCGAAGGTGTGCACCTGAACAGATGGACTTGGCAACACAGACAACTCAGCACGATGATATGATTACCAGTCATGCTAAAAGTGCCACCAAATCTTTGGATTTCACAACAATAACAATTGCTAAGGATATATGACTACCACAACGATATTCATCCTCAACATTCTCGAGCCCGAGTAGCTCGGAGGTAGATGGATAGGGAAGGGTAAGAGCCTCACTTCATCAAGTACGTCATGAGACTAAGCACGACCTCTTGATATAAAAGAGTGTGACACTCCAAGGTGGAACGGAACAGAAGCTAGACAAGCTCTTACTCCGCGAATTACAATACTTTGCCCTGGTCCGAGAAATGGACAAGGTACCGGAGTTTGTTTCTCCTGACATCCCGAAGTGGAATGCCTTGACGGACCACAAGAATGACATGCGTCAGAACACCCCAATGCACGGTAAACTTGACTGTCAACAGACAGATAGAGGTCGGACAACAGATTTAGAGTCGGGCTAACCACAATTCCAAGATATTGCAGAAGCCCTTGTTAGCACTCTTCCGACAACTAGTGCCGAAAGGGTTTCAGGAACGGGTGTTACCGGAGGAATCACAATTATTGATGGAAAAACTCGCTAAGAGCAATCCCGTCGTGATTCAGATGGTTCCATGACAGAGAGCCTAGCTAAAGCTAGTGACAGAGAAGAGTGCTGCTGGGCAAATCAATTACGCCTGCAACCTCGAGTTTGAAGACTAACTTCAAATTTTGCCAACCTGATGTAGGGTTCGACAATTAACATCAGGGTTCAACGGAAAAGATCTTGGGTTAAAGATCAGCTTCATGTACTGGGACTCACAATAGCATAATGCTCACAAGGGTGACAACCCTAATGAATCATTACACCAGAGCCCTAGCACAATCCGGGACCTTCGGTTCAAGATCTTGGCGGAAACAAAGAATGTCTTGACGATCCGCAATACTTCTTCTCTTCGGGATTTAGAATTTGCAAACGAGCAGAGCTAACCAGTAAACTAAAGGTAGAAACCAACCCCGTGAACCTAGGTTATAATTGCCGACAATCAGAAGAACCGTTAAAATCAAATAGAGGTAAGATGGCACCGAGATCAGAGTGAACTGGGTAAGGAGTAAAAAGAACACTAAGAATGTTTTCTCAACTCATTTTTAGGTTATAAATAATTTTCAAACTAGACTCGACATCGACCAATAGAAAGGGTTTCCTACAGGCAGTCCTGCTCTGATACCAACTTGTAGCGCCCCGACCCCAGAACTATACAATGAAGCTTTGTGCAACCGGTCATGCTACATAATCGAAGGTTACGGGGTTACCAATCCCAGGCCAAAACCTTTGGCAGGCGTGCTCGGAATGGATCATCGGCAACGCAACACTTCGATCATGGCATAAGCTCAGACATAACTATCATATATAGTAGAGAGATCAAGACTGCGGAACAACTGGCACATCATAGACTCTATGAGACAAAGAGATCATATAGCAACTCATATATGAGAAAGATACAAATTACACACAAAAGGGGTCACCGACCCATCAGTACATCAAGCGGAAGCGAAGTAGTTGTCTAGTATAACAAGATCCAAATATATGGCCTAAGAGGCCTACGCATAAACACAACCCAGCCAGCTTGTTCCGACGTCCCAAGCAGCCAACTGGGAACCCCAAACTACTCATCGATGTCCAAGAAGAAACCACCTGGCTGCTCGGTGTCGTCCTCCTCTGAAACAAATTAATAAAAGCAGCAAAGAGAGACTGAGTACGACGTACTCGCAAGTTTAGTAGGGCGATATAGGCCCAATGATGAAGGAGGCTCTAAGCTGTATAGTAGCTATTTTGCATAAAGCTAGATTTCATTTTTAAAAGGTATAGAAGACCCATGGCATCGACTACTCAGAATGTTTTCTCAAAGAGGGATAAGAGAGTGAACTTTCATCTTTGGTTCTCATCGAACCATTTGTAACCAACACCAACTCATCTCCACCAAGGCACCCCCTCGAATCACCCTCGAGGAAATGAACCTTTTCCACACGTTGATTATGCAACCTCTAGCTGCCAAATTAATTAAAAGGTTGAGGTTCTCTATGATCTTATCGTCTATTCTCAAGTCGTCCATAACCGCGGACACGGCTTTTTGAAAAGATTAAACCCTGCAGGGGTGTACTAATTTACCCATTGGTACCGTCCGGCTCACCTGATTGGCCCTCTTCCGGGGAAGGCCGGCGAGTGGGCGCGGTTAAACCTTTACCTCGCATGAGACTATCCAAGAGTCATCTGTGGCGACAGGACAAGTTTACCCAGCCTATTTCAGCCCCTGCCCCCATCGCCACGTCCTAAACACCACCATCCTCATCGTTTCTCTTTTCCACTCACACACCCACACGAAAATTGAAATAGCAAACTAGAGGACCCTTGGATACGCCCGCACAAGTTATTCAGTTAGTAAGGAGCCCATACTCCCATCAATGGAAGCACACTCGTCTTGGTTCAAGAGGTAAAGAACTCGCACCTAGGGGCAAGAATGAGACAAAACACCATCCCCGATGGCAACTCATCCAAGCCTTCTTAGCAATTTAATTAAGCACCACGAGTAACCACCATGTCCGAAACATTCCATCAACATCATAATTATGGAATTTAATCAACGGACATAACTAGCATTTGACTAAGCATGGCTAAGCATATTTAACAACAAGTATATCTTTGTCTCAGGCCAACACATCAGACCTATGGTTCATAGGTAGGGAGACATGGATTGGTTCGGGGAAAAACATGCATTCATAGGATACTCTAGTATTGACCATGACTAACATAGAATCGAATGCAATATTATGGTGGATAAAATAAGTTTATAAAAACTCTAGGATGCTAGATTCCAAGAAGGTTAGGTTATCTCTTGCCTTGCTGCCGGGGCGTGTAGTACTGCTCGTCGGGGTAGGTAGGGTTAACCTCCACTCCGGAATCTATCGATACCCAAACAAATATAGAAGAACAAATAAATCACATGAAGACAAGGTGCAATGCACAATCATGATGACATGTCAAGTTGATGCATTGATATCATCATATGATTTAACTAACAATATTAAATGGAGCGCCAAATAATTAGTGCAATTATTTGGAAGCAACCCCATATTTATCTTAGTGTCCACATTGTTTACAATTTATTATATTATTAACAAGTGGCTTAGATATGCATGGACATGACATGATTAGTTAGGTATTGATCTTCTGATCGTTTTGGTACCTCATTTGTGATTTTCCAATTATCGATGAATAATTGGCGAATTAAATAATTATTTGAATTTAATTCCTTTAATCAATTAAAGAATAACTTCAAAGAAAAATTTGTGAACATGATGTGATAATGACATGATTTGATAGCATTTGAAGTGCTGATCACATTGATACTTCATTCACAAATTTTGGTTAATTATTTAACAAGTTATGATTTTTCCCGATTTGGTATTATTTATGCCATTTTAGGAATTTTTAGATAAACAGCAAGAATATAATTTCAAAAGACCATTACAAAGATTCTAACATGTAGGGTTTGTTTTTCTGAACAATTTGGTATTTGATTTGCTAAATTTGGAGCATTATTTAAATAGTTATCAATTGTTTTATTTGATTTTTAATTCCAAAAAGGAAATCTAAAAAGCCAGACAGGCCGGCCTTGTGCCGGCCAGGCCGGGCCGCAGGCCGGGCAGGCTCCCGAAGGGTCCGGCCTTTGGCCGGCCCAGGCTGGGCTTCCAGGCCGGAAGGGTGGCCGAGGCTGCCGGTCTCGTGCCGGCCCGAGCCGAGACCAGGCCGGGCACCTGCCCGAGCCATCCGGCCTCAGGTCGGACAGGCCGGGGTCCAGGCCGGGAGCACGGCGAACGGCGGGTCGGCGACGGCGTAAGGGGACCGGCGACGAGGAGAGGGAGAGGGGAAGCGGGAGAAGGCTTAGAGGGCGAGGAGCTCACCCTGAGCACGAGGCAGCGGTCGACAAAGGCGGGGAGTGGACGGCGTCGACGGAATCGAGCTCGTCGGCACCCGGCCGACGCGGAGGAAGAAGAGGACGCCGGTGTCGATTAGTGCGTCCCCGGCCCGATTCCTGGCGCGGGGAGGAAGAGGAGGATGCGGCGGAGGCGTTTGCCGGCGTCGATCTGCTCGGGAAACCCTCTATCGGCGGCACTACGGCGGCGGGCGTGAGCTCGAGCTCGGCGGCGATGCGAGCAAGAGGAGGGGAGAGGAACGGGAGCAGGTGGAGGGGAAACGGGGCAGGTGGGCGTCCAGGGCGTCGTGGGCGTCGTCTTGATCTCCAGCGCGGCAGTGGGGGGGGGGGGGGGGAAGGGCGGCAGCGTGCAGCACAGGTGAAAGAACAACTATGCCCGAGATGTCGCCTAGAGGGGGGGTGAATAGGCGATTAAAACTTTTTCTATTTATGGGCTTGATAATTGCGGAATAAAACTATGTGTTTAAATTAACAAGCCAACAACCTAATATTCTAGGTTCACCTATGTGCACCAACAACTTATGCTAAGCAATTCAAGTAACAAGGTGAAAGCAAGATATGAACTTCAAGCACGAAGGCTATCACAATGTAAATTGCATAAGTAAAAGCTCGGGTATAGAAATAACCGAGGCACGCGGAGACGAGGATGTATTCCCGAGTTCCTCCTTGTTAAGGGAGTACGTCTCGTTGGAGGGGTGTGTGCTCGCCACAAGAGGCCTACTCAAGATGCCACAAAGGCCTCACCCTATTCTCCGATGAACCTCACCCAAGGGATTGGTTCACCTTCCACTAACGGAATCCTTCAAGGCGGATTCCGGAGCCCTTTACAACTCTTCTTGGGGCACACACCCACAACTCAATTGGGGGCTCCCAAACTCGTGCCGAAGCTTCACAACTCGAAGGCTTCGCAGCACCTCCAACCGTCTAGGGTACACAATGCACCCAAGAGGCAACAAGCTCTTGGGAACACAATGCACCCAAGAGTAACAAGTTTCTCAACCTTCAACTTCACGTATCACCGTGGAGAGAGCAACCCGATGCAACAAATGCAAAAAGGCAAGAGCACACAAAGTGCTCAAATCCTTCACTCCCAAATTCCAACCAAAGCAACTAATGCTATGGAGGGAATAAGAGAGGAAGAACAAAGGGGATGAACACAAAGCAACCCAAATCTAGATCCACAAGGTTCCCCTCACTTAGAGGAGAATTTGATTGGTGGAATGGTAGATCTAGATCTCCTCTCTTGAAACCCTAAATTTGGGCAAGAATCATTGGAGGGGAAGAGAGGAATCAAGCTCACAAGGATTAGAACAAAGGGGAAGAGCAAGAACAAGTGAGCAAGGTGTGTAACCAGGTTTTGGGGGGGGGCGGGGGGGGGGGGAGAGGCTTTTTATAGCCTCCCCCCAAAAACTAGCCGTTGGAGCCTGTCCAGGCCAGAGACTCCGGAGTAAGTGACCGGAGACTCCGGCCTGCTGGGTCATCGGGGAGGCCGGAGACTCCGGGCACCCTCCGGGGGAGCTCCGGACCCCTATCCAGAGGCGCACCACACAGAAGAGAAACGGCTGGAAAAAGCACAGGGCCGGAGATTCCGGGTCCCTTGGGCCGGAGACTCCGGTGGGGCCGGAGACTCCGCCCCATCTCCGGGGTACCTCCGGACCGAGACCAGAGACGCACCACACAAATCCATTCGGCAGCGAAAAATAGGGGGGGCGGAGATTCCGGGTCCTCTGGACCGGAGACTCCGGTGTGACCGGAGACTCCGGACCATCTCCGGGGTAGATCCACACAGAAAAACATAACCCCATAACTTTTGCAAATGAACTCCGTTTTCGATAATCTTGGACTCGTTGGAATCGTCACAATGAGCACAACAAGATTATGCAGAGAAACATCATAGTCCAACAATAAATTATAAAACCAAATGGGGAAAGTTTGAAAGCTCTTTTTCGCAAACCGAAAAAACCGTTTCTTTTGCAATTGAAGTCCGAATGAAGCAAAACCAATTTTGTTGGAAAGAGGACGACAAAAGCAACCTTTGAAAATGGCAAACTAGCAAAGGAGATTTTGCAAAGGGTTGGAAAGGTGAAACCTTCCAAAAGGATGAACCGGCAAAATCTCCAATACCGAAAATGCAAATGAAGACGCATAAGCAAACCGTTTTCAGTGAACTTAGCCTTGTCATGACGAGCACGACAAGCACCAAGACCACACCACGATAAGAGTCAAATAAAAACCGACAAAGATGATTTCAAAGATGCAAGGATGCAAAGGGTTCAGCTCTCCACAAACGATACGATCAAGATACTCGGTCGAGAGCCTCTCTTGATAGTACGGCTATCTATCCTATAACCCGGTCTCTCAACAAACATCATGAGACCGGTAAAATAAAAGCCCTACCAAGATCATACCTTTGCCTTGCGCATTAATCCACTTGAGGTCGATGGAGACGATCTTCATCTCCTCAAGGCGAACCATCTTCTTGATTGCGCTTCGCTTGGTGAAGATTCACATGTGGCTCCCCCATACACCAAGATGGGGAAAGCACCACTTCGGCATATCTTCACTTGGCCTTTATCTTGATGACGAACACCTTGGCCTTGATCAACAAATGATCTTCTTCCCTTAACCTCGACTCCAACACATGGAGAACAAGCAAGACCTTGACTCCAACACATGGAGACAAGCAAGCTAATGGACACCTATAAATATAGCTCAATGCAAATATTAGTCCATAGAGATTGTCATTAATTACCAAAACCATGCATGGGGGCAACCATGCACTTTCAACAGGGGCGGGCGGCATGGCGCCAGTGCCATTACCGGCACAGTGAGGAAGGAGGTGAGAGGAGAGGATGATAGGGGTGGCCCACCCGTCAGATCTTTACTCTTTTCCCTCCTTTTCTTTTTAGTTTAAAACCATTAGGGTTTTAGGAATTTAGTTAAGGCCCTTAACCATTTTCAAAAATTCTGGGAAAATTCACAGAGGCTCCCCATAACATTTAGCACCTCCACAAAATTTGGTGTTTCAATTTAAATTGTTTTGCACAACATTTGTTCACAAGGTTTTATTATAGTCATTTTTGATAATTACCAAAATGTATTTATTTGGAGCACTTAAACATTTCAATAAATTATAAAAATATTTATAGAGGCTCATAATATATTAATGAAGCTCCCCATAATTTTATTTTGAATTTTTGGAAAGTTTAACTTGGTTTCAAAAATAGAATTTGATTTGAACCAATTTTGAAGTCTCAAATTTATTTCTTTGTTTGACAAGAAATTTCCTTTGACAATTATTTATAAAATATATCCTTGAGCTTCCTGGACAATTTGGAAACTCAAGAACAATTGGTTTTGCCAATTTGAGTAATGTATTTGGTTTATAAATTTGGGAAGGATTTGCTTCCCTTTTTATTGTTTTCCAATTGTTGCTTTACTAACTTAGCAATTTAAATATATATGCCATGATGCAAAGAAATGCATAAGCAAAAAGTGAAAATTTGGCCCACATTTTAGGGTACCAAACTGGGGCTGTTACACCGAGATTGTGGGGAGCAACGTTCTTCTTCTGCATGTCTTTCCCCCACTGCCTCCGCTTCTGCTTTGCAGCAGTGGCTTCTATGGCCTTGAATTCTTCAAAATCCTCTTCGGAAATGCTGGGCCACATTTTATGGATCTCGTCGAAACCGGGACCTTCTTCCTCAATCATCTTCTTCACATCTTGAAAGGAAACGGATGTCGCCTAGAGGGGGTGAATAGGCGATTTAAAATTATTACGGTTAAGGCTTGAATAAATGAGGAATAAAACCAACGTTTAATTTATCAAGCAAAAACCTAAACTAGCTAGGTTTACCTATGTGCACCAACAACTTATGCTAAGCAATATAATCGACTAGGTGATAGCAAGATATATAACTTCAAGCTCAATGGCTATCACAAAGTAAGTAGCATAAGTAAGAAGCTCGGTATAGAAATACCGAGGCACTTGGAGACGATGATTTATCCCGAAGTTTACTTCCCAATGGAAGCTAGTCTCCGTTGGAGCAGTGCTATGTTCACCAATGTGAAACACCGAGTAGCCTTGATATGGCACACCGTATCTCCGTTGTGTCTTAGCACCGATGTGGCGAGGCACTTGTCACTATGTTGTCGTTGAGGTTGACAACTAGAACCTTTACAAGGATGAAGCACACTCCACAAGTTGGAGGGTCTTCACCAAATGCACCGAGCCGCCAAGACTTGATGCACCAAGGCCGGGGCACACACCACAACTCAATTGGTGGCTCCCGGCAATGTCTTCGTAGCTACCAAAGCTCCGAGACGAACAAGGTTGAGCCACACTCCACAACCTAATTGAAGGCTCCGAACAAATCCCGTGAACCACCAAGACTCCGAGAAATCAACAACCATCTAGGGTACCAACATGCCCTAGAGGAACAAGCTCTAGGGCACCCAAGCACCCAAGAGTAACAAGCTTCTCAACTTCGACTTCCACGTATCACCGTGGAGAACTCAAACCGATGCAACTAATGCAATGGCAAGAACACACTAAGTGGTCAAGTTCTTCAAACCCGAATCCAACCAAAGCAACTAATTCTTGGGAGGGATTTGAGAGTAAGAACAAAGGAGAAACACCAAGAAACTCCAAAGATCTAGATCCAAAGTGTTCCCTCACTTAGAGGAGAAATCAATCGGTGGAAACGAGGATCTAGACCTCCTCTCTCTTTTCCCTCAAAAACTAGCAAGAACTATTGGAGGGATTGAGAGATAACCAAGCTCAAGAGGGTCAACAATGGAGGGGATAAATAGCTCAAGAAGTTGGCAAAAGGTTAGAGTTTATTTGGGGAAGAAACCCCTTAAATAGGAGGCCAAAAATATGGCCGTTGGACCATTTTCGCGCAGCCAAAACAGGGCAGCCGGCCTGTGGACGGCCGGCCACCCCCAGAGCCGCCCGGCCTGGGAGCCGGCCTGGGCTGGCCAGGGGGCTGGCCACCCAGCAGAGCCGGCCGGCCTTGGAGCCGGCCTAGGCTGGCTTGGAGGCCGGGCACCCAACTGCGATATGAAAACTTTAATATATTTTTCATCCGGACACCGATTTCGATGATCTTGGGCTCTTTGGAATCGCAACGAAGAGCCCTTCAAGATTATGAAGAGAAACATCATAGTCCATCATGTGAGTATAAAACCAAATGAAGAAAGGTAAATCTTCTCATTTGCAAACCGGAAATGCAATATCTTTTGCAAATGAAGTCCGAAAGAAGTAAAACCAATTCTGATGGAAAGAGGACGACAAATGCAATCCTTGGAAATGATAAAAAAAGTAAAGGAGATTTTGAAAATAAATGGAAGAGAGAAACCTTCCGTACGGATGAGCCGGCAAAATCTCCAATACCGATAAAGAACCAATAGGAACCAATAAAGATGATGCCAAGGATGCAAAGGTTTGAGCTCTCTATGACCGATACGCTAAAGCTCACTTGAGAGCCCCTCTTGATAGTACGGTTAACTATCCTAAAACCTGGTATCCCAACTACATCGCGAGACCGGTAAAATAGAAACCTTATCAAGATCATACCTTTTCCTTGCGCATTCCACTTGAGCTAGATGATGACGATCTTGATCTACTCTCAAGTGGATCACCTTTCTTGATTGTGCTCTGCTCGGTGAAGACTCGCATATTGCTCCCCCATACACTAATATGGGAGAGACACTCTTTCGCATATCTTCACATTCCCTTATCTTGTATGTTGATCAACTTGCACTTAGCCTTGATCAACATATAATCTTCTTCTTTTAGCCTTGACTCCAACATATGGAGTTCAAGCATTCCTTATGGACCAACACTACAAATATAACTCAAGGCACACATTAGTCCATAGAGATTGTCATTAATTACCAAAACAACATATGGGGGCAACCATGCTCTTTCACATCTCCTCTCCAAGTTGCCAAGGCTTTGCCCAACTTGCCGAGGGCTTGTGTGTTAACAACATTTGTTTTGATATCCATGTTATCGTAGGGTGCCGGGAACTTGTATCGTGTGTACACCTTATCAATGAGGTAGGCGGCCAAACCTTCATTGTCCTTCGCCTTTAGGTTGTCGTCATTGATTCTCCCCCATTCCCTAGCAATGCATCCAAGCTGCATGCCGTACCCTTTGACATATTTTTCCGGCTTCGTAGGAAGACCGCTTTTAGGGTTCACCTCTGTGAATGCATGTTGGGTGCTACCGAGCTTGTTTGGTTCCCTCTTCTTATGTTTACGCTCTCTTCTGGCTTCACTACCAGAAGGGCCGCCCTCCTCGGCGCCACTAGTAGTGGTCCCAGCGTCACCACGCTCGGCTTCGCTAGCGGATGGGGCCTCCATCTCATCATCGGCTGCATGCTCGATCTCCTCGTCGTCGGCATGCTTGTAACTATGCAAGCATCGACAGTTATGCATTGTCGCCTCCAGTCCGAGAACCCCCGGCCTGGTCGTTGTGAGTCATCTTCGCACTGTCGAGGAAATTATTAAGTCAAAGTTAGTACAAAAAATATAAGAATAAACCACTTAATTAAATACTAAGGTACCCCATGAGTCCAAATTTGCTGGAATGTCCATTAACTTCCGTCTCGGCAAATTCGGGTACTCCATATGTCCTATTGTTTAGCAAAAGTCATGCCAAAATTCACGGAAAATTTCGGCATGACTTTTGCTAAAAATAGGGCATATGGAGTACCCGAATTTGCCGGAACAGAAGTTAATCAATATTCCGGCAATCTCAAGGGCCTCATGGGGTACCTGCAAACATTTCATACACACACAGCAACATTGATCACATTCCGACAACATTTCGACAAATTCACAAAGGGTTCAACGGCCTCGATCACCACACACATTTCACAAAAACAACCACCATATTCCACAAAGGCATCACCACATATCCACCACCACCACCAACACATTCACCACAAAGCATCATCGATACTCTCATCATCTCACCTGAAATCCGAGAACAACAACGGCGTCGACGTCCTTCTAAACTTCCTGCATATGGAAAAATAATTGGAATTAAGAATTATAATCATAACAATTGGAATAATTGAAGCATTTGAACTAACTAAACCTAATTTGAACTAACCTAAAACTAACTAACTAATTTGAACTAAGCTAATTTGAACCTACCTAATTTGGACTAACTAATCCTAAAACCTAAACCTAATTTGAACTAACTAAACCTAAAACCTAATTTGGCTGGCCCAAACCCTCTCTCCCCCTCTTGTCTGCCTAGGGAACACGCAGGGGAGTTTCTCCTCTCTCACTCCCTCCTCTCTGTCGCAGAGACAAAACCGTGGGCTATGCCGCCCCCTGCACCCCTATGATCCTATCTCTCTCACCCATTTGCACCTCACGCCGCAGAACACCCCCAATGGACATTGAGCACGCCACTCTGGACACGTCCACGTTCTGCACCTCACACTTGACTTTGGTCGTTTTTGACTGCGTCATCCTCCTCACTCCAGCATGCAAACACCCTAGTCCCCAACTCCTTAACCCAGCCATCTCTCTTACTGTTTGATATTATATCGAACACCTAGTGGGCAAGGAGAGAGAGGTGGCCGGGGAAGAAGGGGAAGGAGGGAGAGGTGGCCGGACAAGGAAGAAGGGGAAGGAGGAAGAGGAGAGCAAGGAAGGAGAGGAGGGGAAGAGGGCGTGCTCACCTTGCTCGGGGAAGAGGAGATGGCGGCCGGCGGCGGGGACCGTTGCGTGGACGGCCACGGGCTCGGCGAGGAGGTGGGAGGGCTCAGGGGATGGCAGAGGTAGAGGCGCGGGGGATGGCGGCGGAGGCAGAGGTGCGGGGGAGGTCGTCGGCGGCAAGGGGAGGGCTCGGGCTGGGCACGCGCGGGAGAGATCGAGGGAGATGACGGTTTGAACCGTGCGCGGTTCGTATAGCTAGGTGGGGCACATTACCGCTGGCGAACAGCACCACGGTTCGCCAGTGGTATGCGCTTACCACTGGCGAACAAGGGACGTTGTTCGCCAGTGGTAAGTGAAAGGACATCTCATCTCCTAAGTATGTTTTGATATTTGATGACAACACGATAATATTTAACCCCTTTGTTCAAAGATGTGCTGTTAGGTTAAAGCGATGAAAAACGATGAAACATCGACGAAAGGAGGGTTGCGCAAGAGTAGAAGGGGAGAGGAAGAAAAGTTGGCCGGCCACCTCCCCGGCCTGGCCGGCCCATGGCCGGGCCGCCTCGGTTACTAGGCCGGCCATGGTGGCCGGTCCATGGCCGGGCTGCTAGGCCATTTCACCTGCGCGCTGGCCGGCCTCCTCCCCGGCATGACCGGCCCTTGGCCGGGCCATCTCGGTTGCCTGGCCGGCCATGGTGGCCGGTCCATGGCCGGGCTCGCGCCAGGAACTCGCGTGGGATGGCCGGCCACTCCCCGGCCATTGCCCCGGCCTGGCCGGCCTCCACGGCTGGCCTCTCACTCGTCTCCAACGGCTGGATTTTGAAGACCACATATTTAAGGGCTCCTTCTTCTACCTTGGTCACTTGTCTATCAAAAAGAAAGAAGCTTGAAGCTCCACCATTTTAGACCACCTCAATTCACATAGATCTCTCTCACTAGCCAATACATCTCGTTGATATTTGGCGAGTTGGGAGAGAACCTCTTGATCTACAATCTCCACCAAACCGATTCGTTTTCCCCCTTGATTTGTGAGAGGGGGCTTGTTTCTCTTGGTGTTCATCGGAACCCTAAGAGCTTGTTGTTCTTCGGAGCTTTGGGAGCTAAGGAGACATCGCCGGGAGCCACCAATTAAGTTGTGGTGTGTGCCCCGGTCTTGGGCATCGAGTCTTGGCGGCTCGGTGCATTTGGTGATGACCCTCCAACTTGTGGAGTGTGCTTCATCCTTGTAAAGGTTCTAGTTGTCAACCTCAACGGCAACATAGTGACAAGTGCCTCGCCACATCGGTGGTAAGTCACAATGGAGATACGGTGTGCCATATCAAGGCTACTCGGTGTTTCACTTTGGTGAACACCGCGCCGCTCCAACGGAGATTAGCTTCCATTGGAAGTGAACTTCGGGATAAATCTTCGTGTCATCTTGTTGTTTATCTTTGCACTTACCTCTACTTGTTAGCTCTAGCTTACTATATTTATATCTTGTGCTAGTGATCTTTTGCTCATCATATAAGGTTGTTCATCTAGTTGCATATTCTAGACAACTTATATTTGAGCAATATCTACTTAAAACGAAAAAGAATTAAAATTTGTAGTTAACCTATTCACCCCCCCCTCTAGTTAACCTCATCGATCCTTTCAATTGGTATCAGAGCCTCGTCTCTTTATTAAAGGCTTCACCGCCTAAAGAGGAGGATGGGGGATCCCACTCCCATGGAGTTGCTTCAAAAACAAGTCGAATCCATAGGGGAAAGATCCGATAAGAGGATGGATAGGTTAGAGGAACTAATAATGAAACTTGCCTCTACATCTAGCAATGAAAATAAAAGTCCCTCTCTAGATGAAAATGGTAATCCCACATCTCATTCAAAAGAAAGTGAAGAACACTCATCTAGAAATGAAAATCCAAATCAATTTGGACATATCTACAATAATGCTCTTAATGTTCAACATCCACATGTGAACAATCTTGGTAATCCACCTTTAGTAGATAGGGCCCGTTTTACTAATTGGAAAGCTTCTATGAAATCTTATGTGTGTAGCTCTTCAATGCAAATATGGAGAATCATTGAGAGGGGGTACTACCCTAAGGATATCAACAATTTGACCTCAAGTGAGATCATTGATGAACAACTCAATGCACATGCTATGCACATGCTCGAGAAGGCAATGGTCAATGAAGGTGTTGAGCACATCCGGTCTCTCCCAAACGCCAAGGAAGCTTGGGAGTATCTACTCGCCATGTATGATGGGAATGTGAGCATGCAACGCTCAAAGAAAACACTTCTCCAATGGCAAGTTGACCACTTCATCATGAAGGATGGAGAAGTTCCGGAAGATGTATATCGAAGACTCAAGGCTCTTGTTGTGGACATGAAGGATGTCGGATTCAAGGATTGCGATGATGATTGGTTCAAGGGAAAATTTCTTCAAACCTTGATTCCGTACAATGAGAACATGGTGATGAATGTTCAAGTAAGAGCGGACTACATGGAACTAACTCCCAATGATGTTTGGGTACCTTTGTCACCATGAATATGATGAAGAAATCCTCGGAAGATGTTCTAGCTCGTGTGAATGGAATAAAGAAAGTATCTCTTGCTTTGAAGGCAACATCTTATGATGAGGAAGAATCAAGTGATGAAGGTGGATCCACCTATGTGCCATCCGAGAAGGAAAAGAGGGTGTCACACAATGAGTGCTTAGCGCTTGCCAACCATAATTGGTGGAAGAAGGGGGACTTTAGATCAAATGCGACGAAGAACAAGGGAAGAGAAGGCTCAAGTACAAAGAAAGCAAGAACTTGTTTCAGTTGTGGAGATAGTGAGCACTTCGTTGCGGATTGTCCCTACAAGAGTAGAATTGATAATGGAGGAAAGCTTGTCAAGAAAACCAACTTCGTTCCTAAAAACAAGAACTTCATGAAGAAGGTATCCAAAAGGGCAATGGTGACAAATGAGCAAGAATATTTGTCCGGAGGTGAAGAAAGTGAAGATGAAGAAGAACAAGTCGGCATGGCGGCAATGGCAATTGGGGTTATTCCTTCTTCATTGGATTCACTCTTTTCAACTCCTAATGACAAGCAAGGTCCTACCAAACACAAGTGCCTTATGGCCAAGGGTACATCTCCAAAGGTAACCCACTCACGAAAACCCTCAATTTCCTCTACTCCATCATTGTTAAATTGTGTTGAGGAACTTGATGTTGAGAATGCTAATAATCTTTCAAATGTCATGAGATCACTTGAAAATGAAAATAAAATTGCATTTGATGCCTTCATGACTCAACTTGGTAATGCATATGGTCTCATAGAAGAGCATGAAGAAAGAATATGTGAACTTGAGGGTTTCGCTCGTGATGATGCTAATAGGATAGCGGAGCTTGAGGAAGCCCTAGATAATGCATTATGTCTTAAAGATTCTATTGAGGAAGTCTCCACTTTAGATCTATCTAAAATGATGGGTGACCGTGATCATGCACTTGATAAGCTTAAGGAATTCATGGATGAAAATGATAACATTATGAATGGTCACAATGAACTACTTAAGGATTTTGAGCATCTTGAGAAAGCTCACATAGCACTCTCAAGAGAGCTCAAGGTTCTTAAGGAGTCACATGACAACTCTCAAAATAAGGATGTGAATGAAAATGCTTGTGCCACTAACCCCTTGTGTGTCAAGGCATCTCTTATATTGGAGAACAATAGGTTGAAGGCTCAACTTGAGAAAGGACTTGTGTCTTGCATCCAAGGAGAAAAGACCCTCAATAATCTTTTGAGTAATCAAAGGAGAGTTGTGGGTAAGGAAGGACTTGGGTTTGGAGTCACATCCAAGAGGACCAATGAGAAGAGGAAACCAACTCCCTCCTCTAATGCTATTGTTTTTGTGAAGGAGGGGGAGTTGGCTAATGATGAAGATGAATTCGATATCCTTGCTAAGAGCATTGCTCCTAAGAACACATCTTCTCACAACAATTTTGCGGGAAAGTATAACCCATCATATGTGCTTTTAAAATCTAATGATGGACATGTTTATGCAAAATATGTTGGAACTTCATATGGTAGTGATTATCGTGCTTCTATTTGGGTTCCCAAGACCCTTGTGACTAACAAGAAAGGACCCATCAAAACATGGGTACCTAAATCGAGGAATTAACTCTTTGTAGGTATGTGCTTCCGGAGGATCATCGTGGCTTATTGATAGCGGTTGTTCCGCACATATGACCGGAAGCAAAGAAGTGTTAAGTGACTTGATGCATCAACTTCTCAAGGTATCTCACGTCATGATTGGTGATGGCTCGGAACTCAAGGTATTGGGGCACGGCAAGGTGGTCATTTCTCCGGACACGTCCATTGAGAAAGTCCTCCTTGTTGAGTCCCTTGGTTATAATTTACTTTCCGTTTTGCAACTTTGCGAGTGCAACTTTACTGTTGTCTTTGGACGGTATCATGTGCTCATTCTTCACACAATTTCTCTTAAAGTAGCCTTTGTTGGATTTGTGGAAAACCGTATGTATGTAGTGGATTTCTCGAAAGAAACTACACACATAGCCACAAGTCTAATGGCTAAATCCGACATGGGTTGGCTTTGGCATCGCCGGTTGGGCCACGTCGGTATGAGAAACTTGCAAACACTTGTGAAGGGTGAGCATGTGGAAGGACTAACAAAAGTGAATTTTTCCAAAGATCGTCCTTGCAGCTCTTGTGTTGCCGGAAAAATGCATGAGAAGAACCATCCTAAAGTGACAACCATCAATACAACGAGGCCCTTCCAACTCATTCATATGGATTTGTTTGGACCTCCTACTTATGAAAGCCTTGGTGGAAAGAAATATTGCTTGGTAATTGTTGATGATTATACAAGATACACTTGGACTTTCTATATCAAGAAAAAGAGTGAAACTCAAAGGGAATTCATTGATTGGGCTACCCAAGTACAATGCAATATGACACAACCATCTTGGCCATAAGAAGTGACAATGGAACAGAGTTTAAGAATTACACCATGGATGAATTCTTGAGTGATGAGGGTATTAAACATCAATATTCCGCTGCGTATACCCCTCAACAAAATGGTGTTGCGGAAAGGAAGAACCGGACACTTATTGATATGGCAAGAACAATGATGGCCGAATTCAAGTCTCCATATAACTTTGGGCCGAAGCCATCAACACCGCTTGTCATCTAACCAACCGGCTCTATCTCCGCCCATTCACTAAAAAGACCCCGTATGAACTTC
The DNA here is from genome assembly GCA_012064385.1 of Puccinellia tenuiflora. Taxonomy (NCBI): domain Eukaryota; kingdom Viridiplantae; phylum Streptophyta; class Magnoliopsida; order Poales; family Poaceae; genus Puccinellia; species Puccinellia tenuiflora. Next base: position 82,038 of record QRDG01002529.1, read on the forward strand.
TTGGTGGTAAAAAGCCTAACCTCTCTTACATCAAAGTTTTTGGTTGCAAATGTCAAGTTTATATTAAAGGTTCTAAATTACCTAAGTTTGGGCCTAGAACTTTTGAAGGCATATTTGTTGGTTACGCCAAGGATTCCCACACTTATAGGGTCTTCAACATAACCACCGGGTGTGTTGAAGAATCTATGAATGTGGTATTCCATGAGGATAATGGCTCCCAAGTGGGGCAAGTTGATCTTGATGATGTAGGTGATGAGCCCTCCTCCATCGCCATAGGAAGAATGGGTATAGGTCCCCTTATACCCATTGAGGAACCCCTTGTGGCAACGGAGTTGGACTCAAGCTCGACGCAAGTGGAGCCCTCTACATCAACCATTGATCAAGCGGCAAACCAAGAACAAGCTCAAGATCTACAAGATGATACCAACCATCATGATGATGATCAAGATCCACCCAATGATAATGGTGGTCAAGATTTTGGTGATCTCTCACCAAGAACTCCAACCCACTCTCGGATTAATCAAAACCTAGATGAAGGAGATGATGAAGATGCACCTCCAAATGAGAGACCCTCAGATGCTCTTGCTCGTCGAGTGGCTAGCAAGGCCGTGGCATTACATCAAAAATCTCTCTATCAAAAGAACATCATTGGTGGTCTTGGAAGGAGTGTGTCCACCCGGAGGCAACTATTACTCTTTTGTGGTGTTCATGCTCATATATCACATTTTGAACCTACCAAGGTGTATGAAGCTCTTGAAGATGAAGATTGGGTTCATGCTATGCACGAAGAACTCCATAACTTTGAGAGAAACAAAGTATGGTCCCTAGTTGAAAGACCCAAGAATCATAATGTGATGGAACCAAATGGGTGTTCAAGAACAAGCAAGATAATCATGGACAAGTGATTCGCAACAAAGCTCGTTTGGTTGCTCAAGGCTACTCTCAAGTCGAAGGACTTGACTACGGTGAAACTTTCGCTCCCCGTAGCTAGACTTGAATCCATTCGAATATTGCTTGCATTTGCTTCTAGCTATAAATTCACTTTATATCAAATGGATGTTAAAAGTGCATTTCTAAATGGTCCACTTAATGAGATGGTATATGTTAAACAACCTCCAGGGTTCGAAGATCCCAAGTGTCCTAACCATGTCTACTTACTCCATAAGGCTTTGTATGGCCTCAAACAAGCCCCACGTGCTTGGTATGATCACTTAAAGGAGTTCTTAGTAGACCGTGGTTTTGCACTTGGGGTAATCGATCCCACACTCTTCACCAAGAGTGTAAATGGAGAATTCTTTGTATGCCAAGTATATGTTGACGATATTATATTTGGTTCTACTAATGTCTCTTTTGTAGAACAATTTGCTAAGCTAATGACAAGCGAATTTGAGATGTCTATGATGGGTGAATTAAGGTTCTTCCTTGGTTTTGAGATTGAGCAATATGACGAAGGAACCTTTATTTGCCAAGCTAAATATACTCAAGACATGCTCAAGAAGTTGATATGTCAAATGCAAGCCCAATGAGATTTCCAATGGCAACAAACGTGAATCTAACACTAGATCACGAAGGTATTCCGGTTGACCAAAAGCTCTATCGTTCTATGATTGGTTCTTTGCTTATCTTTGTGCATCTAGACCAGATATCATGTTAGTGTAGGTTTGTGTGCAAGATTTCAATCTAACCCCAAAGAAAGCCATATGACTGCTGTCAAAAGAATTCTTAGGTACTTGGTTGATACCCCCAATCATGGTCTTTGGTATCCTTCAAATACAAGCTTTGATCTTGTGGGGTATTCGGATGCGGATTGGGCCGGTGACAAAGTGACTAGGAAATCAACCTCGGGTGCTTGCCAATTTCTTGGTAGGTCACTTGTGTGTTGGTCTTCGAAGAAACAAAATTGCATATCCACCTCCTCCACGGAAGCCGAGTATATTGCCGCCGCAAGTTGCTGTTCACAATTATTATGGATGAGACAATGTCTTGAGGATTTCGGAATTAAGAAAAAGACATTGCCTCTTTTATGTGATAATGAAAGTGCTATAAGAATTGCTCACAATCCCGTGCTCCATGGCAAGACAAAGCATATTGAAATACGGTATCATTTTATCCGTGATCATGTGGCCAATGGAGATATCTCTCTTTCATATATCAACACCAAAGATCAACTCGCCGATATATTCACAAAACCACTTGACGAGAAGAGATTCAAGGAATTGAGGGGAGAAATCAATGTCGTATGTGCAAGCAACTTTGTTTGATTGGAAATTTTGCTTACACACCTCTACTGGACTCTTATTGGGATTCTAGATGATGGCATGGACATAGGGGGAGTGTAGCACAATTCATGTGTCAACACTACTCCTATTATGCAC
>QRDG01002529.1:85405-256357 GCA_012064385.1 Puccinellia tenuiflora
CCTATGCATTTGGCCATAGCACCTGTCCGGATGACCCTAGATTCTATTGCAAGATGCATCAGCAAGTATATCATCAATGTATTAATAAGAAAAAGAAACAAGCATGTGCCCACCTCTTATTTCAATCTTGAGCATACTAGGGAGGTATGGCCAGATGTGATGGAGCTTATGGATTATCATCAAATCTCTAAGCTCATGACTGTTAGCACTCCGTATTCTCCTGAGTTACTCAAAACAATCTATGCCACTGTTCATTTTTCCACCGTACCCAAGAGAACTATGACTTGGATGTGTCACACTACTGTATGCACAGCTACTCTGGCAGAATTGGGGAATTATTTCAGCTTGAGGAACTTCCCTTTGCACCATGCTATACTCATCTTCATTGCTCAAAGGTTATTCAGGCTGAGATAGGGCTTCGTCATTGCTATCCACCAGGGATAGGGCTCCGTGGAAAAATTCCCAAGATTTCTTGGATGTATCATTACTGGAGAGTTGTTCATGGCATCCTGAGAAACAATCTCAATTGCAAATATGGAGAAAAGGGCGAAGTTCGCCAGCGGATGATCAACTGTCTAAACCAGATTGTTCCTCTCTATATGAAGGAAAAGAAGCCAATAGATATTCTTGACTACATATGGCAAGAGATGCGCCTGGTGGTTCTTAGGAACAAGGTTCCAATTTATGGTCCTTATCTACAGACTCTTTTCAACACCAAGTTAAGCCCTGATGTGATTGAGTCATATGAGATGTATGTGCCTCCTCTTGTTGCTATACCTGCTCCTCCTCCAGATGCACCTGTCTATGTTCCTCCATATCGTGGTCAGAATGATGAAGATGCGGATGGTGAGGCTCCTATGAAGCAAAATGTTATCATCAAAGCACTCAAGAAGATGAACTGCTTCTTTGCTCAGAAAAGGAAATCTGACTACAAGACCTATGCCAAGCAAAAGAGCTACAATCGCAATCAGCGTGCTATTATGACTCAGCTTAACCTTCCTGTTGGTCCTGAAAGCTCAGCTGAAGTCTCGGAGGACACATATATGGCACAGAACGAGTACACCTTCTGGTTTGGCGATGACGCCTCCTCTCTTGCTCCATATTGGCAAGGCGGCCTGGTCAGTCTAGCTCCGTCCAGCTGCACATGATGATGAGTATGATATTGAGGATGAAGAGGAGGCTGATGATGAAGAGTGATCATGGTTCTCACTGCTATTTCTCCCTTTTTGGTGTCTTGATGCCAAAGGGGGAGAGATTATTATCCGGGGATTTGCATTACATTTGCGGTTTCATCGTTTGCATGTTTCCCTTCTCATTTGCATGTTTCTTAAGTGAACTCTATTTGTTTATGTCTCCCGGAACTTATTGTAAGGATAATCTTGGACCTCTGATATTTATTGTAAGGATAATCTTGGACCTCCGTTATGTTATTATAAGGACTTCCTCCGTTTCTTTTGAGTCCATTGCAAGGTGATATTATTCCAAGATTATGTTTATATGAAGTCCAAGGTGAAAAAAAAGTGCTCTTCTCATATGAGGACTATCGTGAGAACTATCGTATGTCCTTTGCTCACATAGTATATATATGTCTATCTATCACTTGTTCTCACTTGAGAAATTTTTAGTTGTATACCTTGTTGGCTTGTAAGCTCTAGGGGGAGTCTCACTCAAAAATTTAGACATGTTTAAATGAGACTTATTTTGCAAATCTTTGTGTTGTCATCAAACATCAAAAGGGGAGATTGAAAGGACATTGTCCGTTAATCTTGTTTGATGTTTGATTACAACACTTGGAAGTATTTAACATACTCTCTAGTATCAACAGGAAATATGACTGTCTACATCAAAAGGATACTTGTGTATGTCTATGTATGCAAAAAGGAAGAAATGCCGTATTGTCGGAAATGGAACAGGAAGGACGTGGTGCTCTGCAGGCTGGCCGGCCCCCAGACCGGCCTAGGCCGGGCTCCAGGCCGGGAGCGTCTGGTGGGTGGCCGGCCCCCAGGCCGGCGGCCCAGTTTGTTCCTGCATAATGATCGTTCGCCGGCCCCCAGGCCGGCCCAGGCCGACCTCCAGACTGAGCATCCCCCTACGTCCAACGGCTTGTTTTCGGGGAGGGGTACTTATACCCCTCCATCTACCTCGAGACAACTACCACGACCAAAAGAAGAACACCTCCATTGTTTGAAAGCTTCAAATCAATAGATCTCCCTCTTTAGCCACTCAATCACTTAGCCCTTTGGGGATTTGAGAGAGGAGACCTAGATCTACACTTCAACCAAACCAATTTGATTTCCCCCTTGATTTGTGAGAGGGGGCTTGCTACTCTTGGTGTTCGTTGGAACCCTAAGAGGTTGTGGTCCTTCAGAGCTTTGGGAGCTACGAAGTCATTGCCGGGAGCCACCAATTGAGTTGTGGTGTGTGCCCCGGCCTTGAGCATCGAGTCTTGGCGGCTCAGTGCATTTGGTGGATACCTTCCAAATTGTGGAGTGAGCTTCATCCTTGTAAAGGTTCTAGTTGTCAACCTCAACGGCAACATAGTGACAAGTGCCTCGCCACATCGGTGGTAAGTCACAACGGAGATACGGTGTGCCATATCAAGGCTACCCGGTGTTTCACTTTGGTGAACACCGCGCCGCTCCAACGGAGATTAGCTTCCATTGGGAAGTGAACTTCGGGATAAATCTTCGTGTCATCTTGTTGTTTATCTTTTCACTTACCTTTACTTGTTATCACTAGCTTACTATATCTATATCTTGTGCTAGTGAACTTTTGCTCATCATATAAGTTTGTTCACATAGTTGCATATTCTAGAAAACTTATATTTGAGCAATATCCTTTTAAAACGAAAAAGAAGTAAAATTTGTAGTTAACCTATTCACCCCCCCCCCCTCTAGTTAACCTCATCGATCTTTTCAGCTTCGACACCAAAGACCTCTGTGCACCGGCGTGCAGAACAGATGGGCTGGAGTAAAAGGGCGAACGGGTATGGTGTGAGTTCCCCTCGCGTACGTGTTGATCCTCAAGGCGTCCCAAATTCTCAATAGCTCAATTTGATTGCACTATAAAATGTACAATAATGGTGAAATAATATCTCTAATGGTTTTTTGGTTAAGACTAAAGTTCTATATGTGTTTAAGTGTGAAACTGCTTTTGTACTCACCTCCCTTCTCTTTCCCCTCTCACCTTTTCTTTCTCCCCCATCCTCCCCCTCACCCCAGCTGACGTCAGGCGGCGCTATGACCGGCAGGAAGCTATCGCGGAGAAGGCGCCGACGAGACTGGGACGAGACAACAACCGTGTATGGAATTATCGATAAGGGTGCGTCATTGATACGTGTCAAATTTATATATAATTTTTTATTGATCCATGCTAGTTTTGTGATGTTGTCACATGTTTTTACTATCATATTAATTATTTTTATGCATTTTTTTGGGATAACCTATTGACAAGATGCCTAGTGCCAGTTTCCTGTTTTTGCTGTTTTGTATTTCAGAAAATTTACTTTTGGAAATATTCTCGGAATTGGACGAAAATTTACGAGGAATTTTTACTCGACAAAAGGCACCAGGAAACCAAAGGGCAGCCCTGGGGGCCACCCACAGGCTAGGGGCGGCCTGCTGTCATGGCCTGGGGTCCACCTGTGGGTGGGACCCGCCCCTGCCCGTGGGGCACCCCCTCGGCCCCCTCCGACGCCTATAAATTCACATAAAACTTAAAACGTCGAGGCGGCCATTATTTTCCAGAGAAGTCATCCCGACGCACCGTCATCTCAAACCCTAGTTCGGGGGTGATTCTGAAGCAGATCCCGGCACTCTGCCGGAGGGGAGATCGATCCCAGTGGGCTCTTCATCGCAATGCCTTCCTCCGGGATGATTCGTGAGTAGTTCCACCTTGGACGATGGGTTCATGACTCCATGGCAGTAGCTAGATGGTAGTCTCTCTCTCTTGTGCTTCATGTCTTATGATCTTATGAGCTGCCTAACATAATCAAGATCGATTATTCTAATGCTATGTGATGTGTTTACTGGGATCCGATGGATTATAAAAGAAACCTTTGGGTAGAGTTGATGATGTCCTTATTGTTGTTAATGATAACTATGTTCCCGTTGATTTTATTGTTATGGACATTGAGTGTAATGCTTCTTGTCCTATTATTTTGGGGAGACCGTTTTTGAGAACCGTTGGTGCTATTATTGATATGAAAGAGGGAAATATAAGATTTCAGTTTCCCCTTAGAAGAGGGATGGAACACTTCCCTAGAAAGAGAAAAAAACTTCCTTTTGAATCAATCATAAGGTCAAGCTATGCTCTTGATGTTGCAAAGGCCTCCGAAAAAACTTGATATTTGGCATTGCGCCTAGCTAAAAGGCGTTAAAGAAAAGCGCTTGTTGGGAAGCAGCCCATCTTTTACTTTCAGTTTGCTTTTTACTTTTCTTGAATCTTGAAGTTGTTGCTTCTGTAGAAACTTCATTGTATCTTTTTCTTTTGGTTTGTTTGTGCCAAGTTTAGCCTCTAATGCATTGAAAGTGTGAGGTGTTGTTTTGTTGTCCAGAAACAGATTCTGTCCTTCACTGTTCGAAAATCCAAAAAAATATGAATTTATATTTTCTAAAAAATTTAGACAGTAAGCCTGATACTTTTATATATCTTTTGTTAGTTTTGACTTTTCTGATTTGAGCTACAGAACTGGCTCGAAAAATTCTATCTTTACAGGCTGTTCAGATTTTGACAGATTCTGCTTTTATTTTGTATTCGTCTCTTTACTATCGTCAAATGTGATACTCTTGGGGTGGAGTGCCACATTGAGGCTTAGTGAACAGTAGCTAATGCCTGATAAAGTTGTTTGCAATTTGTCTTGAGTTGAACACATGTGCATTTTTAATTTATGAGCACTAACCCTCTAATCAGTTTATAAGAAGTTTTGTGTGAAGAGAGTTTTTAAGTTCCAAATGAGAGGATAATTAAGAAATTGAAGATGGATCAGAGCTCAAGCTTGGGGATTCCCCCATGGCACCCCATCTAAATATCAAGAACCATCAAGCGTCAAAGCTTGGGGATGCCCAAGGCATCCCCCCTTCTTCATCGACTATCATGAGGTCGTCTTCGTTGAACTATGTTTTTATCACTTTACATATTATGTGATATGCTTGGAGCGTCTTTTTTACTTTCAGTTTTTTTTTTCTGGTCATATGCTTGTTGGATCCTTGCTTTGTTCGTGTGGGAGAGAGACACGCTCCGCTTTTTCGTTTGAATACTCCTGTGCTTCGCTTATATTTTGTTGAGTATTCTTAGCTACTGTTTGTTTGCTAGTAAGCTCTCGTTTTAGCTTTTATCTTATTTAGAGCTGCTAGTAGTTTTTGTTAAACTCTCTTGTTCTTCACTTATATTTGTTGAAGAGTTGTTATTGATAAATTCCTTGAATTGTCAAAGTGACAAAATGCTATTCATGCGATAGTGGAATGAAACGAAAGCCTGCATAGTATTGTAGATCATTGTGTGGATACTTGATACTTCTCATTTTTTTTGAGATATTAAGATGAATACTTAAACTTGTTGGTTATTTGAGTGGAATTGATTAGTAAAGAAATATTGTTGAAAGCTTGAAATTATGTGGTGTTTCGTAGTTGTTAATTATTAAGATAATCTTTCCATCAAAAGAATTGTTTGGTCAACAAGGGAGACGGTGTGGAGTTTTTATGGTTATGATTGACTAATGTCTTATGTTACTTTGTTATCGGTTAATGTTAGATGTTTGCTTCAAATACCTTCTTATCTAAGCCCAAAAATTCGTACTGAGTGTATGGTTCACTCGTGCATCTAAATCCCAAAGCCAAACTATCTTGCCAGCTGAGTCCACCATATCTACCTATGCATGGTATTTCTTGCCATTCCAAGTAAATTTGTCATTGCTATCTTAAAAATTCAAATTACTCTCTTTTTGTGCCTCTGTTTTTAAGCTTATGAGGGAGCAGTGGAGAGCTAGATATAACTCGTGACGAGTAAGGTCATTTCCCCCCTTTCACCCGGTGTCGATGGATTACGTCTTCACTTGAATCAAACCGAGAGCAGCTTAAGCAAAAATATAAATAAAACTCACCATTCTCCTCCGCGCAATGAAAATCTGAGAAATCAGATCTAAACATTGGACAGTGGTGAAACCAAGGAGAAAGAGGAGCGTACTCGCTCCTCTAAAAACCAGCTGCTCTCACAAGTCTAAAAGCCTTGCTTGTTATGGGGGACTAGATAGCTTCTCTGTTGTGAAGTCGTTGACGAATGCATGCATGTCTCAAAATTATTTTACTTCTGTTTCATAAAAATAAAAAGGGTAAATTATCCGTTTGCCATCAATTCTGTCCATGTACTCAGTTTTGCCCCTAGCTTGGAATCGTCCTCAGTTTTGCCCCTAGTATGTGCGTAAGGACTCGTTCCGTCAATTTGCGCCATCTCCGTCAGGTCAGCGTGTTTGACTCGGCCCTTACAGGTGGGACCAGGCGGAGGCCATCTCCGTCAGGTCAGCGTGTTTGACTCGGCCCTTACAGGTGGGACCAGACGCGTTACACAATCAGACCGTTGCTGGCCGATGCTTGTGGGACCCAGTAGATAACCGTTGCTTGTGGGACCCAGCAGTAAGTCGCCGTTGCTGGCCGCGGGTGTGCGATAAAATCCAGGCGGAAGGCTCCACCGGATGTCGCAGCGGTGAGCAGCAATCAGCCGAGCGTGCGACGGGGTTGGAGGCGGACACGCGCAGAGGTAGGCGGCGACCCCTGTTGGTAACTAGGAGCCGGGAGCGGGCGGCCGAGAGGGCGGCGTCGAGATCCCCTTCATCACCGGCGGCGGGAAGATTGCTGTGGAGGGCGCGGCCGTCTGCTGCAGCTAGAGGGGACATGTGCGGAGGCGTTGAGATCCCGATTGGCTGCGGGCGGCCGCCAATCGAGCTCCAAGTCTTCTTCGAGCTCCCGCGCCATCTCGCGGATCGAGATTTCGGCGGGCATGGAGATGCCGGTGTTGCTCTGTCCGCGGTGCAGGGGGGAGGTTGATCGGAAGATTTCGGGGACACTGAAGAACCCAAATCGACCGTTCTATGTGTGCAAGAACAAGGGGGTAAGAATCGGGGCAATTTGACTCTTTTCGTGGTCGGGATCATTGAGCATTGATCTGTTTGGCTTTCATGCAGGTAAAGCATTTCTTCCTTTGGGTCAATGTTCTGGCCGAGAGACAGATGAATGAACTGCTAGAGGAGCACGAGGAATGGCTTCCCATCCCGCCACAGACGGCAGCGGCCGCAGCGCGAGCTCCGGAAGCAGAGATGCAGGGCGGAGCACACATTGAATCAATAGAGGTAGCTGTTGAGCTTAGGAGGTTGAACCAGAAGGTTAGGATGCTCGAACAGCGAGCACAAAAACCCATTTGCAATTGGTTTTGCAATTACATTTGGGCATTTGTGGGTATAGTGATCGCACTCGGTGTTTTTATGAAATTGTATGGAAAGGAATGAATTTGGGAGGGATTTCTATGCTTGAAATTGTGTGAAAAATGTAGAAGAAATGGGAAATTCAGAAACTTTCATCAGTGAAATTCTGTTAAATGCTCTGCCTTTCTGTAAAAAAAAACTTTCTATTGGGCCAACTCTATCCAATTAGGCCCATTCGGGGTGGGCAAATTAGAAGGGTGGGTTGTGCCGGAAAAAAAAGGTGTAAAATGAACAAAAATGGGGTTTGGCTGGGAATCGAACCCAAGACCCCGTGGTTTTGGGGAGTATAGTGCTGCGCTAGTGACCGTTAGGGCTGATGGAAGGACTTTGACATGGCAAAGGAAGGAGACTATACATAGTGAGTTCTTTACTTGGTTTAGGGTTTAAAAACGCATTTTGTACTGAATGTTTTGGACACACGTGAGAGTGGTTTTCCTTTGGGTTTTGTACTTAATTTTTGGACACGCATGTTTGCATGCACACAGTTAGATTATAGTTTACTCATAGTTAGATTTTTTCAACACATTGTTTTCCCTAGAAATTGTTGTACACATACCCTTTTATAATAACTCTTTATATTATATTAGCACGGACGGGAACATATACATATATATTAAACATTGGCCCCTTTTACATATAGATAGAGGGGCCCGACGCGGATTACATATATTAAACAAAAAAAATGCAATAGGGCCCTAAATATAGAGGGCCCTAACCTAACCGCCGCCTAGCCGCCGGCGGTTGGCCTACTTCTTCCACCAGTTCCACGCCGCCGCCCTGGCCGCCATCTCCTGCTTCTGCAAGGCCCGGCGATTGGCCTCGCGCATCCTATCGTCTTCCCTGTCACGGCTATTCTTGATGCGTCGCCAGAGAGCCTTCTCCTCCGCCTTCTCCCTCGCCTCCTCCCACCTCGCCAACTCCTTCTCCTCCGCCTTCTCCTCATCGGAAAGGTTCATCTCCTCGTCGGAGCGGTTGTCGATGCGGTCGGGGTCGGGGCGGTGGAAGAAGTAGGCTGACTCGTGCAGCACCTTGGCCTTGCGCTTCCGCTTGGAAGAGGGATCGATGCCCAGCGCCTCCGGCTCCCACTCCGGCTCCCACCAGGGCCGAGCCTTCGGCTGGTTGTCTTCGTCGCTGACGGACTCGGGGCTGGAAGGGAGAGAGAGCTTCGACATTGTAGAGGCAAAGGGGCTGGAGAGGGATGAGAAGAGGGAAGAGGAGGCGAAGGCAGTATTTAAATACCCGACGACGTGTGAATTAATCGGGGTAGATGAAAGCCACTGTGTGAAAACGTAAGAAGATAGATGAAGAAGCAACGTGGAGAATCGATGCATTAGGCGTAGGACAGGTAGCAGTACGTGCGCGCATTAGGCGGTCAAAGCGGTGCCCTGCGTAAATATATGATGCGACGGTGCCCTGCGTGCATTTAAACCCTGATGAAATCCAAAGTCTCACGCCAAAGTCTACGTAGCTGCGTGCATTTAAACCAGCCCATAGTTCCACGCCAAAGCCTGCATGGTGCGACGCAACATGGTGTCATCTTGAAAAACGAGGCGTGGTGCAGGCCAGCTGCGTCGCTGCAAATAGCGCTGGTGAACGTCGAGGTCTACTCTGGAAAAACTAGGCATGCAGGTCTACGTTGAGTTCTGCATGCATCGGGCTGGTGAACGGGGCCCAGTAGTCAGTGGCCGTTATTGCATGCACAGCGTCATTTTCAATCGTTTGATCGTAAGGAACGGTGCAGATCGAGTACATGGATGCAAACCTCGATCAGATGCTACGGTTTTATCAGATGCTACGATGTTTATTCGACCTATATAATGTGGAGAAGAATCGCAGAAGATGGTTTTTGTAATATGGGAATCTGTTATTTGAATTCAGAATGTAAATTTCCTATTCTTCGGTGAGTTTTTGACTTTTTTCATTTTCAAAGTTTTAAAACCACCTCATCTCCACCTTGCCTAAATAAGAAATTGACGCGAAGAAACTTGTAATTTGAATTTGAACGTACTTTGAATTTCTTCAAAAGTTTGAAACTTGTGTGACATCCAAGTCATTTCTAAGTTGTTATGCTCGTGTTGGAAACAATCCTAGCCCTTTTGGTAGGGTAACATCTCCAACAACCAATCGGCTCTACAAAATGAGCTAGAAAAGCGCCCGAAAGGTAGCCCAAACAACCCCATTTCTAATCCGACCAATTTTTCGACCTTCTCTAAATGACCTCAAACTCTAGGATTAACATCTAGTGCACTAATATAGTGTTCTTGACCAATATAAAGTCATTTTATTAATCTATAAATATACAACATCTCTTCACCCTTTGACTTATACGGCAGAAGTGAGAAATCACCACCATGTAAATGAATTGTTTGGTTGAATGTACTTATACTTTCTTTATCAACTGAAATGGTTAGTATATGACATCAGAAGACTACGTGTGCAGATTTTGCATTTTTCTGATGTTTTTTGAATATCCTATGAATATTTGAATTTGGGTCAAACCGTAGGGTTGACCAACATTTAAACAAGTTTAAAACATGAAAATGAAAAACTAAGCCTGGATCCTTCTTATTTACTACAAAATGAAGCTTTGGAGATTTTTCTATTTTTTTTGAATTATTTTGATTGTTTTCAAACCCTAAACCCTCTCTCCCTATTCTACGAACTCTGAACATGTTCATAGGTGATAGCTCATTTGTGTGAAGCCTTTTTTCATGAAAATGACCTACACCAAGTTTATATTTTTTATCATAACCTTGTCACATATGACGGCTATGTGCGCAAAATTTTAACATTTTGATTTTTTTTGAATTTTTTAAAAACATTTGAACTTGATTTCGACAAATCACTTCAAAAAGTGATTTTTCAAAAAAACGCCCCTATACCGAGTTTATATTTTTTTATGGTAACTAGGTCTCCTAAATGGACGAACCCCGTTGAGTTTGTATTTTTTCGATTTTTTGTAATTTAGTTATGGTTTTTGAAATCTTGGACTTCATTTGACAGAAGTGAGAAATCACCACCATGTACATGAATTGTTTGGTTGAATGTACTTGTACTTTCTTTATCAACTGAAATGGTTAGTATATGACACCAGAAGGAGTTTTTTTTTAAATATTATTTTTTTAACCCGAATTCGAAATATATCACGCCGAATCAGTTTATTCCGAATCTATTGCGCTGTCGGCACAGCGGCGGCCGAATCGTTGCTTTCGGCTTGCCGAAAGCCGAAACACGGGTGTGCTGCGCCGCGTGCATGCGCGCTGACACGGGCACAGTGCGGGGCCCGCCGTTTCGGCTCCCAGTGCGCCGATTCCTTCCTTTCGGCCGGCAGTCTGCCGAAAAGTAGGGGATAACGACGCCGCGCCGCTCCTTCCTTCCTCCTCCTTTCTTCTTCCTTCTGCTCTTGTTTCTTCTCTTTCCCTTCGAAAAACAGCGCTGCTAACCTCAATTGATCCCAAAAAATAGCCGATAAATTAGATATCTGCCCCCACAAATCGAAAGAGGAGATCAAGAGCATCCCGGATCTGTTAATGGGATAGTTTTTGGAGGAGTTTTTGTTTCGGTGGTGGAGCAATGGTGAGCAACAATGGTGGGATGTGGTGGTGTTGGGCAGTAGCAGGAGCGGCGCAGTAATGGTGGTGATGCTCCGTTGAAGTAGGACAACAGGGACGACGGATTTTGCACGCATCAAGGGTAAACCCTAATCTTGTAGTTATTTTACGTTTAGTGTCTATATAAGATTTATTAGGTGGAGGTCCTGTTAAGATTTATTATCTATATAGTATTTGATTATGTAATATATTTGTTTAGGTGGACGATATGTCCGAAGTGGTTAGTATTGTCGTTTACTATGGTTATGGTACTGTCCGCACAAATGAGTCCGGGGTTGATCTTAGTGAATTTGCAAATGTGGAGATTCCGTTGACTGAGCCTGATAAAGCGAGAATAAGCGCGGTTCAGCACTATTTGACGATGAATTTTGGCTTTGATCCTAATTTGTGGACTGTTAGGATTCAGTCGTTATGGTCAAAATCTCGTACAAATATTTGTTGGGAGTTGATACCGCTAGATCGGACACAGGCCTGGGTGAATTGGCTAGCTTCATGCAAACGCCGAGGTACGAAACCTATCGTCCTCGTGTTGTTTGTGCCTAAGCAGAACAATTTGGCACAAGGTGGCGTTGGTTATGAAGCTGGACAAAATAGCCAGGCAACTGGGTCAGAACCTGTCGATCCGTCTGAATTTATGTCTCAAAGTGTAGAGAGTGGTCAGTCGGCAGGAGCTCCCGAAAGCGGTGAGGGTCCTGAAAGTGGTGAGGCTGACGGGGATGAGCATTGGGATGAGGATGAGGAGGCGGGCGTAGGAAGTATGCAGCAAGAGATGGAGAACGAAGACGAGGATGGGTTGATGACAGATCTTAATTCTGACGAAGAAGATAATGCAGAAGATGATGAAGATAATGATGAGGATGTGCCTATTCCTAATTCCTGGAATGAGGACATGTCGACCGTCATGACTGTGAATACTGGGCAGGAATCGGCATGGGAGTATCACATGAATAATGTTGAAGTAGGTGCTCAGTATACCTCGAAGCAGCAGCTAAGGGACGCCGTGACAAGGTGGGCAATGTCCACACAAAAGATTTACCGAACTGATGTGTCATGTCCGAAATATCTGACACTGAGTTGTGTTGAAATTGGCTGTCCTGGAAGGGTGCATGCACACGTTCCGAAGTATGACGTGAATTGGCTAGTCTCGGACGTCGTGGCTCACACATGTATCAGAGAGAACATGTTGAAAGAGCATCCAAATCTAACTTCCACTCTCATTGCGCGTCTCTTATTCAGTGAGATTGTGAAGACGAAAGATTTTCCAGCCAAAAATATCCAGAACACAGTAAAGGCTAGATGGAAGTACGACATTTCATACGGGAAGGCTTGGAGAGCTAAGCAGACGGCTTTAGAGGAGAGGTTCGGGACCTTTTTGGACTCGTATGACAACGTCGTCCGTCTTCTTCGCACATTGCAGCATAGAAATCCTGGCACTTATGTTGACGTCCAGCACCGCTATATGGATACGGCTCCTGGATATAAGGTTTTGCATAGGGTATTTTTCGCATTCTCTATTTGCATCCAAGCTTTCAGCCATTGTCGTCCGGTGCTGTGTGTGGATGGAACGTTTCTCACAGGAAAATACAAGGGGCAGATCCTTACCGCAATAGGTGTGGACGGGAACCATCAGATCATCCCAATTGCTATGGCCTTTGTTGAGGGTGAGAACTATCAGAGTTGGTTATGGTTCTTCAGGCAAATTAAAATAGCTATTGTGCAGGATCGGCCCAATGTTTGCATTCTTCATGACAGACATCCTGGTATGTTAAAGGCTATTAAGGCACTTCAACACCCTTCCATTGATGAAGCAACGCCATGGACTGATTTGCAGAGCCGCTGGTGTATGCGCCACCTTGGCGCAAATTTTTACTCACAGTTTAAGAGTAAGCGTCTGATGAACCTTTTTAAAAGACTTTGCAGTCAGAACCAGCGGAGGAAGTATGAATTTATATGGGAAAGGCTGAATGAATTCACAAGGAAGCAAGTGAGGGAGAGGAATGCCGCAAGGGCACAAGCTGTAGCTACACAGGTGGCCGCAATGATGGGAGAAGATGAAGAACCCGTAGGTTTGTGTGACCTTCCTGGAATTGACCCACCCGGAACGAAGAGGAAAAAGGGAACAAGAATAAGAAATTTTGTAGAGTGGATAGAGAAAGAGCCCCCTGTGAAGTGGTCTTTGCTGCACGATACACATGGAGCTAGGTACGGCATCATGACAACCAACCTTGCTGAGATTTATAATTTCGTCCTTAGAGGGAATAGAAGTCTGCCATTGACTGCGTTAGTGGAGGGGGTGATGCATGGAACAATGACATATTTTAGAGAGAGACGGCTCGACGCCGTGAAACATATTGAGGATTTTCTCAATACACCTTACTGCAGGAAGATAAAGAGGTACATGGAGAAGAAGATAGAAAAAGCACGGCTGCACTCAGTCGTGAGAATTGGTAATGAAGAAGCGAGGTTTGAAGTACGTTTACCGACAGGAAGATTTGGCGGAGCTAATGAGCTGCTAACCCAGGAGGTTATGATTGGTAATGAAGAACATCCAACATGTGAGTGCACATGCAACAAACCAAGACTATACCATTTGCCTTGCTCACATGTGTTGGCTGTATGTGCTCAGATGGGACTGAACCCACGGTGTTTCGTGTCACCATATTACAGGAAGGAGGAAGTGCTTCAGACTTGGACGGGGGAGATGACTGGTTTTAGGGTTGTTGGTAACTTTAACAAGGTAAACCCGGCAGAAAGGGAGTACGTTCCAGACCCTTCTCTAATGAGGGTAAGTAGAGGAAGACGCGAGTCGCGTCGCATCCGTAATGATATGGATGAGTCTGAAGCTGGTGGGTGTACTCGAATATGTTTGCTTTGCAATGAAAAAGGGCACAAAGAAAAATATTGTCCTAACTATCCTGGATAAGGCAGCGGAGGACGTGGACAAGGCAGCCGAGGACGTGGAGGAAGGCGAGGAGCGTAGTGATGTACGGCAATAAATATCGACTATGTATAATCGACTATGTTTTAATTTGTAATATGTGTGGACTATGTTTAATTCTGTAAAATATTATTTCAATCCGTAATATGTATGGACTATGTCATAATTTGTAAAACTAAATTTCAATTCGTAATATGTATGGACTATGTCATAATTTGTAAGACTAAATTTCAATTCGTAATATGTATGGACTATGTCATAATTTGTAAAACTAAATTTTAATGTTTTAATTTCTAATATGTACAGATGGCTGCATATCCATTGCTTAGTCAGACGATCGATGCAAAACACCGTGCTAGGATATGGGAGGAAGGTAGGCAACCAGGTGTGTTGCGTACACGCACACCAGTGGCTAACTGGATGATACACCCTCAATGGATTGATAGGTACGTATCGTCAATATAATTATAAAATGTCATTACGTTGTATATATTGTAAAATTAATTGTTAATTCTGCAGGCTATCTTGGTCTGGACTTTTACCGTTCGCACGACTAGTTGAGTCCACAGAGACCGAGTGGGTACATATCCAACCAGATGATGACGGTGGTGCTGACCGTGATATGTATCAGGAAAAATCTAAACGTGTCCTACTGGACAAATCACTGCTCAGCTCTTTACTAGACAGATGGAGGCCTGAGACCCACACCTTTCACTTACCCTGCGGAGAGATGGCTCCTACTCTGCAGGATGTGTCATATTTGTTAGGTCTCCCTTTGGCAGGCACGGCCATTGGTCCTTTGGAGACTTCAGAATATTGGCGTGATGAGATGCAAGCACGATTTGCCGCTGCGCTACCAGGAGTTCCGTAGTTACCGGACCACGCACACGGTCCTCGTGTTTCTTGGTTGACCCAGTTCCAGGTAATTTATTTATACAACAGTTTTAGTATTTTTAGTATGAATTATTGTATACTTATTTATTTCTCCGTGCACCACAGATTGGTAATTTGAGATATCCTGCTAATTTTATGGATGCGCCGCTCATTACTAGATGTCTGGAGGCATACATAATTTGGCTGTTCGGTAAGTGGATGTTCACTGAGACGCACGTCGACACCATTAGTGCGCGCTATATATCTCTTGCCCGCGAGATAGCCGATGCACATACACCAGCAGATATAGTGCCCAGAAGCTTTGGTTCGGCTGTGTTAGCTGCTACTTACAGAGCTTTATGCAATGTTTGCACGAAGAATAAGTCATCATCTTCGTTACTTGGTTGTCCACTACTGTTACAACTATGGTCGTGGGAGAGATTCCATATTGGTAGACCGGACGTCGACGCTGAGAGGCCTTGGGATTACAGACTGAACGGTGCAGATGCGGTTGACTTTCCTACAGTTGGCAGCGTCTGGACACGTAGAGAGGTAAATTTTGCACCGCCGTACTTACTTTACGTACGCATCATTTCTTATTTCATCAAGCTAAATAATTCGTTAAAATTGCAGAGACGGTACGCGCAAGTTCAAGTGAAGAATTCATACCCATCATTCACAATGCAATTTGATCAGTTGCGCGAGGACCAGGTCATATGGGAGCCATATGATAACCAGAGGATCGTTGCGAGATACCTCTTCGGCATATCTCAGTTATGCACGAGAGATCAGCTATACTGGTTGACGCAGGCTCATATTATTTTTGATGTCATGGTCGAGGAGATGTCGCAGCAGAGGGTGATGAGACAGTTTACACGACGACAATTACCGGACCCTCCCATCAGACAGCCACGACTACGACCGGAAATCCACCGGTAAGTTAATTTTCAGTCTATAATTATTTCTAATATGAATAAAACTGTCTGTTGAATCTATTTCTAATTAATAATTTTGTAATATTACTTTTCAGACTTGGACGTCAAGGAGGCGAAAAACCTTTGGTGCTTTGGCTTCAGACTCTACAGCCATTCATAAACGAATGGGCGACTGCGACGACTACACTATGGCAGGCTGATGGCCCCTTTGAACAGGATGATTTTCAGGAATATCTACGGAGGTATAGACAGTCTACACGACTCCGATTGACGCCAACGACTGAGCCTTCTCAGATGCAGCCCCCTTCTATTACGGACATGTACCCATTGGAGGCTATTGCGGGTTCTAGAAACTACGCGGTTAGTACTATATTACTCGTTACGTACGTACATTTTTTTTATTGATCGTACATAACATCTAATTTTTCAATTACAGTCTGAATTGATAGCCGACATTCAGAGGGATGTTGCTGGGTTCACGCCGCCGCCACAACATAGATCTTGGTTCAGGCGTCTCGAGGAGAAGCTGCGAGGTGTGTACAATGTTCTTACTTGCACCCGCTATACAGACGTTGTGCCTCGTCATGGAGCTCCGCGTCCACGTCTCACACGACAGGAGACTGCTCGTTCATCACATACTAGACTTCTTACACCTACTGGGGAGCCTGATAGTTCGTCGCAGCGGCCTACTGGACATACTTTTCAGCCTGGTAGTTCGTCGCAGCGGCCTACTGGACATACTTTTCAGCCTAGTAGTTCCTCGCAGCATCCGTCTCCACCTCACGTTCAGCCGACGCCACCTGATGCTTCCCAGCCTGGTAGTTCATCCTGGCAGGCAGCCCAGTCGCAGTACGGTATGTCCCAGATGGGGATACCACCTCAGTTTCAGTACGGGATGCCTCCTCAGTACCAGATGGGGATGCCTCCGCAGTACCAGATGGGGATGCCTCCGCAATACCAGATGGGGATGCCTCCTCCAGGTCATCCTGTACATGTAGGCTGGAACACTTCTTCGGCGCCGTTGACTAGTCTTGTGGGACTAGGTACGTTGTTGTTATTAATTATCCATATTTATTTTTTGAATATAGTATGCACTTATCTACTAGTAAAAATTTTGTGCAGGTGGGTCTGCTGATTCACCATACGCAGAGATGGACGAGGATGTGTTGTTCCATACGCCACCACCCGTCACACAGGAGACGCAGACACAGCAGGAGACACAGCCACAGGAGGACGCTCCGATGTTGGGCCGAGGTTTGCGTCAGCACCTAGACCCAAACCGAAACCGATTGTCACCTTCAGGGCCTCGGCCGCGGAAAACGAAGACTAGGTATCGTAAACATAATGAAAACTGAAACTTTTATCGATGTATGAGACATAATCCTATCTATGTATGAGACATAATCCTATCTATGTACGAGACACTATATTTGTATGAGACATATTCCTATCTATATTTGATCAGACAATGCTTCCGACATTTATTAAAAAACGGCGAGATTACAAATTTTTCATTAAAACACACTTAAATTAATAGCTACAACTGAAATTAAGATACATGCGACACTTAACATAAATGTTATCTCCCGTCCACGCATCCTCCTGCCTCCGTCGATGGGCCACTCTTGCCCTTCGACGATGCCGCTCCCTTGCCCTTAGACGATGCCGCTCTCTTACCCTTCGACGATGACGCTTTCTTGGCCGTGATGCTAGGCATGAAGATGTCATCATCGTCCTCGCTCTCTTCCACCCATGACGACGGATGATCTCCTAACCAATCGAGGAACTTCTTGTCCGTAGTACTTTGCTCCACCTTCTTCCACCTTTCATGCAGCCTGAGAAGTTCCTGTCGTATTTCCCGTGGAGTCCTATGAGCCCAATATGGTTTGAGCCTAGTTGATCTGCTAACCAATGTCGCGTCTATCTCAGTGAGCAAACTATCACTACTAATGAGTTCCTCCCATGGAACTATTTTATTGTCTACCCTAAACTCGGCGGCACACTGCAGTAGGAGCTCAGACTGATGTGGAAGAAAGCTACGGTAAGGAGGAAAACTCGACATCGATGAGTGAATTCGTTAGACTACTTACTAACCTCACCGAGCAACGGCTTTTATAGCCCGGGAAGCGAAGAAAAAGGCGGGAAGAATTATGGCGGGAGAAAATAGCGGGAAGTGAAAGGGCGGGAAAAATTGGCGGGAACGAGGAACGGCGGGAGAAAAAAATGACGGGAATGAGGAAGGGCGGGAGAATAAAGGCGGGAACGAGGAAAGGCGGGAGATAATGACGGGAATCAGGAAGGGCGGGAGAAAATGGCGGGAGAATTCGGCCGGGAGAAATGCAGCAATTAACTAGAGAAATTAACATTTTGGCTACAAAATTGGGCGGGTGATGTTGCGCGGTTAATTTTTTGCATTCTAATTTGGCCGGGTTAAAAATAGTGCGACCAAAACAAGAAATAGGGTCAAAACGTGAAAAATCCGGTGTTTCGGCCAGCTACGGGCCGAAACAATTATTAATCGGCCCCCAGCTGACGCGAAAGGTACCAGAACCTGGCACGCTACTGTGCTCGCCGTGTTTCGGCTGATAGAACGCCGAAACGTTCCTTTCGGCTGATAGAGTGCCGAAACGTGAGTTTCGGCCGACCGTGGGCCGACCGCGTGATACTTTTGGAATTTAATCATTCTGCGCAATATATTTCGAATTCGGGTTAAAAAAATAATATTAAAAAAAAACTCCATCAGAAGACTATGTGTGCAGAGTTTGCATTTTTTTGATGTTTTTTGAATATCCTATGAATATTTGAATTTGGGTCAAACCGTAGGGTTGACCAACATTTAAACAAGTTTAAAACATGAAAATGAAAAACTAAGCCTGGATCCTTCTTATTTACTACAAAATGAAGCTTTGGAGATTTTTCTGATTTTTTTTAATTATTTTGATTGTTTTCAAACCCTAAACCCTCTCTCCCTATTCTACGAACTCTGAACATGTTCATAGGTGATAGCTCATTTGTGTGAAGCCTTTTTTCATGAAAATGACCTACACCAAGTTTATATTTTTTTCTCATAACCTTGTCACATATGACGGCTATGTGCGCAAGAATTTCAACATTTTGATTTTTTTTGAATTTTTTAAAAACATTTGAACTTGATTTCGACAGATCACTTCAAAAAGTGATTTTTCAAAAAAACGCCCCTATACCGAGTTTATATTTTTTTATGGTAACTAGGTCTCCTAAATGGACGAACCCCATTGAGTTTGTATTTTTTCGATTTTTTGTAATTTAGTTATGATTTTTTGAAATCTGGTCAAACCCTAATAACCCCGTTGACTGGCTCAAAACCCCGCAGGAATGCTCCAAACCCTAGCGTCGAACGTCCGCCATCGGATCCTACCAAGCGCCAGACACCACCCGTCAGATGTGGGGGCAGGCATGCGCGATCCGCGCGACGCTGGTTCTGCTTCCTGATTGGCTACTCTTTGCATCGGACGGGTGCGCTCGGGCCAGCCACAGCGATCCGCGAGACGCTCGTTCTGCGCTCTGATTGGTTGGTCCGCGAGACAACCAATCAGAACAGCGATGGTTTCTGTGCTCGGATAGGTTGGTCTGCGAGACATGGTTCAACCATATGACAGAAGGAAACATATGATTTTCTATTAAAATCATCCAAACATCAGTTCAAAAAAAATCATCCAAACATAGTTGTACCATTGGTCATTCAACATAATACAACATCATTCATAATGTTTCATAAATTATTCTTGGTTCCAACTCAATCTACACCGCGTCGAGGCTTCTTTGCCGCTATGCTCCTTGTGATTCTTATGCTTCTTGCCACTGTGCTCCTTGTGATCCTTGTGGTCATTGCTTCTTCTCTTCTCCTTTTGGCAGTCTTCTTTGAAGCAACCACAGAGCTGTACAAGACAAAAAGGGCAGTGAGAAAATTTTCAAGTGATAAATGTACTAGTGTTGGCAAGATTGACATACCTGGCAGAACTCACAATCACAGAATGTTGTGAACCATCAGTTGGAGCCTCATTTTGAGCCACATTGTCACCATCAGTTGGAGCCTCATTGTCATCATCATTTGGAGCCACAATGTCACCATCAGTTGGAGCCTCATTTTGAGCCACATTGTCATGGTCCATTTGATCAAAAGGGAAATCATTTGAACCTTCATATGGAGCCTCATAAGCAAAATCAGATGGACCATTTTGATCACCATCAGTTGGAGCCACATTGTCATCATCATTTGGAGCCACATTGTCATGCTCTGTTCCAACCAGCTGCTCATCATCATCATCATCATCATCATCATGCTCTTGCTCTGTTCCAACCTGCTGCTCATCATCATCAGTTTCATCCAAACGCTCTCCGAACGCTGGATCTACTGCGTGATCACAATACCTACCGAAATGACCAGACCCACCACACCTGTTGCACTTACGATTCCTCGCTCCAAGTCCAGCTCCTTCGCTGCGAGCTCTTATTCGACTCTTCCTCGGTCTACCTTTTGCTCTCTTCAGAACTGGAGCACGGAGCTTGAATCCAGGGTTCACTACATCCCATTGATGTTTTCCCTCCAAAGTAGGTAAAGGAACTGCATATGTGTCTTTGAACCTTGCAACAGAGTAGTACTCATGCACATATTGCTGTATGTTCCCTGCTGGACCTGACAGAGTGATGATGAAAAACAATGCATGAATGCATGGCAACCCAGTTATCTGCCATTGCCTACAACTGCAAGTTCTAGATTCTAAATCCACTGGATATTTCCATTCCCTCTTCTCTTTATCCATAAATGCTACCTCTGCTTTGGTAGCCGAGCAAAGTTTCATGCTCATGTCCAAGCCTTCAGTTTTTTGCTTCAATTCATTCAACACGGCAGGGATGACAATGTGGCCCATGAATTTTGCCGCGGCTATATTTGCACGGAAATGAAACTTTTCCATGTACTCTATTCTTATCTTGTCCAGCAAATCCACCATATAGAGACCCTTTAGTTTTCGGATGGTTGAGTTGAAAGACTCTGCAAGATTATTGTGCACATAGTCAACTTTGCTCAGTTCACTGAATTGGCTTCTGGCCCATAACTTGGAGTGGTGTGTTTCCAAGTATTCCTTCACTTTCTCATTCTTGTATAACTGCCTCATGTGATAGTTGTGCTTCTTGACACTGCAAGTCAAAGCTGCTGGCCATAAATTGTCGCTATACACTTTTCCTTTGAATTTCTTCGCAAAATTTGCAGCAAGATGACGCATGCACTCCCTATGCTCTACTCCAGGGAACACATTGTCCACGGCCACTTCTAAACCCTTGCAGGCATCTGTATGAATTACCAACCCATTGGGATACCCATTGGGATGTCCAATAGCCCGGTGCAGATTCTGGAAAAACCAAGTCCAGCTCTCCTCAGACTCTGTCTCCAGCACACCATACGCAACTGGAAATACAAAATTATGTGCATCAACTGCACAAGCTGCCACTAACTGTCCTTTAAACCTCCCTGTTAGAAAAGTAGCATCAACAGCCAAATACGGCCTGCATCCTACCAAAAAACCCTGGCGACAAGCCTCAAAGCAGACAAAAACCCTCCTAAAGCATTCCTTGGTCCTTGTCACTCCCTTTATTTTGTACTCCACCGTGTGTTGGTCAATTTCTACAATACTACCTGGGTTGGTCCTCTCCACTTCAGCTTTGAATGAATACAATAATTCAAAACTTTCCTGCCAGTCACCGTAAATAGAATCCAAAACTTGATTTCTACCATTGAACACCCTCATGTATGGTAAATCAATCTTGAACTTCTCTTTGATTTTCTTCATCAATTCCTTTGTACCAATTTGATTGTCTTCTGTCACCCACTTCTTTACTTCTTCAGCCACCCATCTTGACTTGGCTCTACTGATTGTTTCCTTCCTAAGTGTTGATTCCTTGCACGTGTGGCTAAATGGGTTCACATTCACCTGAATATTTGTGCTCTTTCGCATTTTAGATGCATGCATCCTCCATTGACAACCCTCAGTCGGACAATGCACTCTGTAACGAACTTTATCACTCTTGTCAACTTTGAAATAGCGTTCTGCCTTGATGCAGTACGTCACAAGTGCATTTCTACACTCATTCATTGATGAATAAATGGAACCTTGTTCCATCAATGGGTTCTCACGGTCCCATTCAACAGGTGGAACATCGTCTTCGACATCACTCAAAGCTTCGTTGTCTTCGTCTACAACCACCGCGTCAGCCTCATTGTTTCCAGCCCGAGATGCTCGTCGTAAATTCCGAAGAACATCAGGATATAGCCTCTCTTCTTCATCTGCATAACTGGAAGGATCCTCCACTTCAACGGGGACCCTTCTTCTGCTGCTGCTGCCCACGCCGCTCGAGGCACCACGTCCTCGTGCACTGCCTGAACTTCTCTGGCTAGAACTGCGAGCACCACGACATGATGCAGCCCGAGAAGATGCATCCGCCATACTAGGTCCAATTGCCGGCACAACCACATCATTTTGCAGTCTCACATGAAATTTCTCCTTCTCCTTATGCTTAGCGAGTTCTTCATCATTTGTAACTGCCACCCATCTGTTTCCCCCATCGTAGTATTTGAATTCCACTTCATCATGCAAACCCCAAGGATATGGACTGCAAATTACCTCCCCAAATTGTCTAAAACTCCAATTGCAATCCACTGGCAAAGGATAATCGAAACCTGCGGTGACCCAGCACACCACTGCATGGTGTAGTGTGCAAGTCGTTGACATAATACTCACAGAAGGACCTATCCATGAATATTACATCCTATAGAGTGGTACAACAGAAACATAGCAGGTCCAAGTAACACTATAGAATTACAACACTGATCAATACAAAACTTCGAGAGCTTCCTCGAAACATAGAGGATAATCCCGGGCAGATGAAATCCAGAAAAGATCCCAATACGTAGTACTAAGCTGGAGATTAACTCTAGCTCTAACTCCTATTCCACTACTGCTGTTGTCACAGCTCTATTCTACTCCAACGAGAATCCCTTGTCCAAGATTTTACCCGTCCTTCCAATCGACGTGTTTTCCTCCATTGATAGAGTGATCACCTTGACATCATTTTCATCGCTCCTGTGACGCCATCGTTGTCGTCGTTCTTCAGTTGGTGAAGTAAAGATTGACTCCTTGATGAAGATCTCAATATCGTGATGGTCCACAGACAACTCCTTTGGTGGCTCCAAGATTCTAAGCAGGGGGTCAAAAGGGAAAGAGTGAGTAACCAGCGTTACCCAGCAAGTCCATTATGTACGGTGGGAAGTTTGATGCACTAGCTACAGCTTTAGACTCCAGGGAGCCTTAAGCTTAATGCAAGGTTTTTGTAAACATTTCTTCAAGAGGTAACTTTTATTCTGAAAACTATGCCCGTCATCCTTCACAGGGCTAGAACTTTCATGGAGTTCCTTTCCTGCAGCGTTCGCAGCTCCTTCCCGGAACAGGGAGTAACATGTTACAATTCTTTACACTCTGCAGAGGTGCGTTACTTTACCCATAAGAGATCAAGACCTTGTTGCACAACCAGGTAGCTTTCCTGTCCACACTTCCTTTGGTGTGGGGCCCGGTTTTTGATCCAAGCCATTCACTGTGCTTCTCCACACAACGCATGCCCACCCAATTCATGCATAGCGAGTTTACCCCTGATGCTCTACCCCTCACGGTAGACACCTAGGCTCTCCTTGCAGACCATCCTAGGCCCCAGTCTCCGTGGGAATTAAGGGATCCCACCCATGTGCATGTAGTCCCGCAAGACCTACAGCCTACGGCACTGGCAGCCCGTTGACATGCATCCGGGAGAAGTACAGATGACATTTCCCGTCCCATTCCAAGCCTTATGGTTAACGCGTCTTTACGGCGCAATCATTATGACGGCATTTGTTGTTAATCCTAGGTAATACTTTCCCTTGCAAATGGAACCTCCGGACCTATTCTTCTTACCATGGTCCCATTTGCCATCCATAGTAGGTTACCACCACTCAGGTAGATAGCCAAATAGTCAAGTTATTAAAGAAATAGGTTTTATGCTTTCTTTTGTATAAAGGTGATAGTATATTAAGGTTTTGCAAATAGTTTTCTAATAAATATTTCAAGAGATATGAGCAAGTGATGAACTTGCCTGTGATAGAGGTGGCAGTTCATGCCCTTCGGGGTTCTAGGGTGCGTCAGAACCCGGAATCTGAAAATAGCAATGTAGTCCGGGTAAGGACTACTGAAAACACTTGCAAGATGCTATTATGCATAAAGATGAGATGCATCGTAATTAACCCAAAATACTCAAGCTCACAAATATGATCTACATGTTACTTGATACCTTGATAACTGGAGTGACTTTAGGTTTTAAGGATGAATTAGTGTTTATAATTTGTGGGTTTGTTAAATTACCTTGAATTGATATGTCAAGATAATTTAAGTGTTTACTATATTGATTGAAGTAAATAACTTATGTTATTCATTATAATTATTCCTTTAGGAATATGCCATTTGATAAAATACCTTTCTAGGAAAACAAGATTTTCAATATAGGTTATCAAATCTAATGTCTTTAAGAAAACCTTTCATTAATATCACGCAAAAGTTATTTATTCAACTTTTATGCACTTGATTATTTCAAATATTATCAACACAAGAGTAGATGACTTTTATAAGAACCCTTCTTTGTGTGTTTTACCTAGGATGAGTAACAGGACAGTCATTTACAGAATTGAGGTAATAGTTAATTTTATTACTAATTATCCAAGTTATTTCTCTTTTAGGGAAAGAGTTATTGAAATTAGTTTATTTCATTTTCACTTAAAGATTTCTAAAATTTTGGAAGAGAATTCAAGTCATGTTCACTTAAGCATATTTTATTTATTCTCACAAAGAATCATCTCAAGTTGTTTTAAGAAAATAATTTATTTTTGGAAAATAATTCAACTTAATGTCCACTTAAATATATTAGAATTACTCATATAGTAAAATAGTTTTAATACCTTTTGGGAAAATTAAATTACTTAGGAAAATAATTCAATTTATGTTCATTTTGGATTCTTTGAATTTTTCACTCTAGAAGGCCTTTTCAATAAATGAAATAAAATTCATATTTGGACTCATTATAAAATTGTGAGTTGTAAATGTATTTTTAATTTATTTTTGAAAATTTATTTGAATTCTTATTTGGGAGTTTGAATTTGGTTTAAACTTGCATTTGGAAATGACCAAATCACCCTTGGTCCAACCGGACCACTTATTGGGCTGGCCCACCCAATTTGGGTCAAAACCGGCCCACTTCTTCCTCTCTCTCTCTCTCTCGCTTCTCTTCTCTCCCGTTCCTCTTCTCCTCCTCACGCGTGCGGACGCCGCCGCCGTCGCCTCCCACTGCTCCGACCGGCTCCGGCCATGTCTGATGCCGTGGAGCCCTGCTACTGCTCCTCCGCCTCCTACTCCACTGATTCCCCAACTGGATGTGTTCCCGGGCGACTCCAATCGAGCCCGCCGCGGATCCCTAACCCTAGCCGTCCTGGCTCGGGTTGCCGGCGCTGTTCCCCGGCCCCGACGCCTCCTGATTCATCTCCCCGCCGACCATGATCGCCTCCTCGAGCTCCTGCTTGAGCACACCGTCTCGGTACTGCTCCTGCCGGCCTCCTTGATGCCGGCGGACGGCAGTCCGACGACTGCAACCCCGGCGTCGCCAGTCTGGGTTGTGTGGTGGTGGTACTTGCTCCTCCCTTGGTCCTTCTCCATCGGCCACACGGGCACTGCCCCGCCGCCACGGAGCTACAGCCATGGGTGTAAAGTATAAGCTTCTCTTCTCTCTTCTACTCCTCTCCCCTGGCCTACTCCATGCTTGATGATACTAGCTATGTGTAACGATCTGAACCTGTCTCTGTGGATTAGAGGTTGGTCTGCCCTTTGTTGTTCATGAGATGGACACCGGTCTCGATTTGTTGCCCCCTTGGATACATAGCTGGAATTGATCCCTCTAGTATCTATGGCTGTTATGCTAATTGCTGATATAGTCACTTGTTCAGATCCATTAACTGCTACTATCAGAACATGTGTGTGTGTGTGTGCTACTCTGAACCTTAGGTTCAGAGATGTGCCACGGTTGGGAATTTGGTTGATCTCCAAGAAGATGATATTGAGATATGATGCTATTTGATTTCAGATTATTAATTGTGCTATCTAGATAATGGGTTGTGTTTGAGGTGCCTTTCTGTTTAGGAATTGTGCCCAGCAACCCAAGTATGGATCTGTGCTTTATATTGATGCTCTCTCTGCCAGATCTGGTAGCATGCCTTTGCCCAAAACTTGCTATGACCCCTGCCTATGATGCACAGACTGAGGCCTTCTAATTGATAAGAACAGATGCTAGCTTTGATTTTTAAAACCCTGTGATGAATAAGCATAGCATCTCTATGCAGATCTGAGGTAAAAACCCATAGCCACCCCACATGTGCATCTTTGGCCATGCTTTTACTAAAAGAGATAGAGGTTCAACCTCTTGCTGTGTTGAGGTGGTGGCTGTGGGATCTGCTGCTTGATATCTTGTGGCTGTCTTGATCAACAGATGTAGTGAATCTTCCCCTTGCTCTGCTTGTTGGTCTGCTCCTCCTGCTCCAGGCTGCTTCCCTCCAGTTCCTGGCCTTCTCTCCTTGCTCCAGCTTGCTCTTGATTAATACTACCCCATCTTGCTTGACTCTCAGAGGAAGATCGGTGGTGAAATATGGCTGGATCTGAGGTTTGGTGATGAACTGAGTGATTCATGCTCAGCTATTGTTTGCTGTGGTGTTGTGAGAAGTGGAACTCGAACTGGTGCTTTCTGAGAAAGAAAGGACTGCTAGCTGCAGCTGGTACGACTCTTTGCTCTTATCCTTACTGCTGGTGTGTGCCTGCCTGTGTGAGCTGCCTGCCTGCTTGTGCTCCAGATATTTTCATCTGTTGAAGCTCAGGTTCGGCTGGTTTGGCATTATCCCCATGTGGTTCAATCTTTTGGCTTGCCAAGTGGATTTTGCTGCTGCCCAGCCAGTGATATTGATCTGAGGCTAAACTATGGTAAAGAACAGATACTACACTTAGCCCCTTAACTGTAATCCGATGAGGTGCTTAGCAGTGCAACACACTGCCAAACTGAGGATTAACCTAACACTAACCCTCCTGTTTATTTCCATTTGCTTTCTTTTCTTTTTGTTTTGCAGGAAACAGGTTTGCAGTTAAACTAATCTTGAAGAGAAGATAAATACAAGACTTTTAGTTTAGGAAAATAAATGTATTTATATTTTTGTATTTCCTTTTGTTGTTGAAATTATTGTAAAGACAAAGTATTATTGTGATTATACAATTAAGTTATTTGTTTTATTTTAATCTATATCCAAGAGTTGTAATCATGTGTTTGTAATTATTTGATTTATTATTCACTATTAATTCATTTGTTGGATGATTCAATATAAATAACTGTATTTTCATTTTTGCATTTCATTTGAGTTTAAATATTATTATTATATTTGGTAAAGTAAAATTCCCAAAACAAGTAAAATACCTAGAGGTCATGCCGAAATTCATCGAGTTCACCTAAAATGAACTAAACCCTAAGTCATGAAGGTGATAAGAATCCGATCCCTCCAGGGTTTTAGTTTGCGAAAAATTTATTCGGGTTTTCAGATGCATGCATGCTGATGCACAAATTTTTATTTCTACCCTTTGGTAGATCCTAAATGCTGGGGCATTACAGCCTTCCCCCCTTAACATAAACTTCGTCCCGAAGTGTCGGCTCCTCTCACGTAGAGATAAGAAGAAAGAATTTCTGCTGATATTGATTCACTCAAATTCCCTTCTGATGAGGGTGTGGATATTGGTGATCCTTTGTTTCATACGCTTCTTTGCATCATTCTTTGATTCATACTATCCATATGTCGACCTTTATCTAGTATTTGTCAAATTCTGACGATTCTATTACTCCTTCATGTTTCTTGAATCCTCTATTTCTGACTTCTAACATTACACTAGCTTCGTAGCCCTCTGTCAAAGATCTTCTTCTCTGTCAAGTACTAGTAACATAAATAATTCACTTCCCCCCTTGAAGTTTCCTAAGTATTCCTCTGTTTTGGATTCTGATCAGGCGAATTTCCCTGCGTCAGCTCAAATCCATCGAGCTTTATTCCGTCAACTCTATTTAGTCGAGCTTCGTAACTCATCCCTTTTGCTCAATAGCCAGCATCCCTACCTAATGGTCTCACAGAAAACACAGGTATATATCCAAAATATTGCGAATCCCCAGTGTCGTCTGGTAAAGAGATACGATTACCAGATTTTCAATAATTTTTCAACAAAAATACTAGGTATATCTATCTTTTGAGAAGAGGAATTTAAGATGTCAAACCTTTTGATAACATCTATCTTTGTAGTAACACTGGATATAAGCTGTAACTATCGTACTTTGGCTTTACCAGTGTCAGGTACCTTCTTCCAAATGTCTTTGGAACTTCCCCTTCAGTCTTTCTCACTAAGAACCTTCATCCTTGAGTTTAACAGCCTTGTAAGGATTTCCTGACTTGATATTCAACAACTTCATAGACTTCCTTCTCGGGTATGTCTCCTATTGTATTTTTTTCTTTCGTCATCATTGGTAGATCTTTGTCTAACTTCTAACTACTCTCTTGGTCAACTTACTTTATTCTTCCATCATTGATAACAATAATGAAAATTGTCTCCAACTCCTAATATAAGGTGGATTATAGTCCATCCCTACAAATAGCTTCATTGACTTTTGTCTTCCCATTACGTCCTTCTCTTCGCGAGCTTCCATTGCTGCCTCAAATCTGATCTCTCAGAACGCTCTCATACTAGCTTATATACCCTCTAGACCATTAACATCAAGAAAGAACCAAATGTTGCAACATGCATTTGCACATCAAGTTCAGACTTCATGCTCGGATCTAGTCAATCAAAGATCCAATAAAAACCAATAACACCAAAATATAGTTATATCACTCATGCACCATTAGCCCATAACATATGTAGTCCTTTGAGTAAAAACATCTCAAGTACCCAGGCTTAGATGCTATACACAACATGTTAGGTATATATATTACCTTATAGACCTACTTCATAGAACAACTCTTGCCTCACTGACTTAAGGAACAGGTTTATCCTTCACTCAAAGGATGACTTATAAGAGTATTTACCACAATTGACCATTCGCAATTAGGTAACTCTGACCTAGTGTCTATGTATACCTAGCTTCACCTCAGATCAAAAGGACTAAATCTTCTTGGCATTGACTTCGTCTTCGTACCTTGGCGTACTTCTATACATCTTCATATCTTCAAGTGTAACCTCACGTTCACTCGTGTAGGTGCTATTGGTATACCTGAATACCATAATGCTTTACTTGTGGCAAGGGCACTACTCCATATCCTCCTTGAAATGGTATCTACTTATCCGACATCCTCTTTGGACATGAACCATATTAAAGTGCCATACTTACCATAACTTGCATGGCTTAGTATACCCAACTCACCATTATTCTTCTCTTCTCTTGTCCTTCCGTCACCAACTCCCAATAGGGTTCTACTTCATAGGATGACATCATTAATGATACCACATAGATATCACTGACTTAGATATAGTTTCTTTGGTATAACTATTCTATAGGCATTCTCTCAAGTGGTATACCGGTTTTTAAAAAGAAACAAGATAGATAAGTACTATACCTATAGAAGACTAAATAAGAATACTCTATATAAGTATGACATTCTTATACTCAAGTGAATAACCATCATAAGCCATAGAAAGATATAATTTAGATAAAATAACTTCCTATAGTCTTTACCAACCTACAAGTCTCCTAAAAGGTTTAAACCTAAGGTCGCTTTGCTCTGATACCAGCTGCGGTGACCCAGCACACCACTGCATGGTGTAGTGTGCAAGTCGTTGACATAATACTCACAGAAGGACCTATCCATGAATATTACATCCTACAGAGTGGTACAACAGAAACATAGCAGGTCCAAGTAACACTATAGGATTACAACACTGATCAATACAAAACTTCGAGAGCTTCCTCGAAACATAGAGGATAATCCCGGGCAGATGAAATCCAGAAAAGATCCCAATACGTAGTACTAAGCTGGAGATTAACTCTAGCTCTAACTCCTATTCCACTACTGCTGTTGTCACAGCTCTATTCTACTCCAACGAGAATCCCTTGTCCAAGATTTTACCCGTCCTTCCAATCGACGTGTTTTCCTCCATTGATAGAGTGATCACCTTGACATCATTTTCATCGCTCCTGTGACGCCATCGTTGTCGTCGTTCTTCAGTTGGTGAAGTAAAGATTGACTCCTTGATGAAGATCTCAATATCGTGATGGTCCACAGACAACTCCTTTGGTGGCTCCAAGATTCTAAGCAGGGGGTCAAAAGGGAAAGAGTGAGTAACCAGCGTTACCCAGCAAGTCCATTATGTACGGTGGGAAGTTTGATGCACTAGCTACAGCTTTAGACTCCAGGGAGCCTTAAGCTTAATGCAAGGTTTTTGTAAACATTTCTTCAAGAGGTAACTTTTATTCTGAAAACTATGCCCGTCATCCTTCACAGGGCTAGAACTTTCATGGAGTTCCTTTCCTGCAGCGTTCGCAGCTCCTTCCCGGAACAGGGAGTAACATGTTACAATTCTTTACACTCTGCAGAGGTGCGTTACTTTACCCATAAGAGATCAAGACCTTGTTGCACAACCAGGTAGCTTTCCTGTCCACACTTCCTTTGGTGTGGGGCCCGGTTTTTGATCCAAGCCATTCACTGTGCTTCTCCACACAACGCATGCCCACCCAATTCATGCATAGCGAGTTTACCCCTGATGCTCTACCCCTCACGGTAGACACCTAGGCTCTCCTTGCAGACCATCCTAGGCCCCAGTCTCCGTGGGAATTAAGGGATCCCACCCATGTGCATGTAGTCCCGCAAGACCTACAGCCTACGGCACTGGCAGCCCGTTGACATGCATCCGGGAGAAGTACAGATGACATTTCCCGTCCCATTCCAAGCCTTATGGTTAACGCGTCTTTACGGCGCAATCATTATGACGGCATTTGTTGTTAATCCTAGGTAATACTTTCCCTTGCAAATGGAACCTCCGGACCTATTCTTCTTACCATGGTCCCATTTGCCATCCATAGTAGGTTACCACCACTCAGGTAGATAGCCAAATAGTCAAGTTATTAAAGAAATAGGTTTTATGCTTTCTTTTGTATAAAGGTGATAGTATATTAAGGTTTTGCAAATAGTTTTCTAATAAATATTTCAAGAGATATGAGCAAGTGATGAACTTGCCTGTGATAGAGGTGGCAGTTCATGCCCTTCGGGGTTCTAGGGTGCGTCAGAACCCGGAATCTGAAAATAGCAATGTAGTCCGGGTAAGGACTACTGAAAACACTTGCAAGATGCTATTATGCATAAAGATGAGATGCATCGTAATTAACCCAAAATACTCAAGCTCACAAATATGATCTACATGTTACTTGATACCTTGATAACTGGAGTGACTTTAGGTTTTAAGGATGAATTAGTGTTTATAATTTGTGGGTTTGTTAAATTACCTTGAATTGATATGTCAAGATAATTTAAGTGTTTACTATATTGATTGAAGTAAATAACTTATGTTATTCATTATAATTATTCCTTTAGGAATATGCCATTTGATAAAATACCTTTCTAGGAAAACAAGATTTTCAATATAGGTTATCAAATCTAATGTCTTTAAGAAAACCTTTCATTAATATCACGCAAAAGTTATTTATTCAACTTTTATGCACTTGATTATTTCAAATATTATCAACACAAGAGTAGATGACTTTTATAAGAACCCTTCTTTGTGTGTTTTACCTAGGATGAGTAACAGGACAGTCATTTACAGAATTGAGGTAATAGTTAATTTTATTACTAATTATCCAAGTTATTTCTCTTTTAGGGAAAGAGTTATTGAAATTAGTTTATTTCATTTTCACTTAAAGATTTCTAAAATTTTGGAAGAGAATTCAAGTCATGTTCACTTAAGCATATTTTATTTATTCTCACAAAGAATCATCTCAAGTTGTTTTAAGAAAATAATTTATTTTTGGAAAATAATTCAACTTAATGTCCACTTAAATATATTAGAATTACTCATATAGTAAAATAGTTTTAATACCTTTTGGGAAAATTAAATTACTTAGGAAAATAATTCAATTTATGTTCATTTTGGATTCTTTGAATTTTTCACTCTAGAAGGCCTTTTCAATAAATGAAATAAAATTCATATTTGGACTCATTATAAAATTGTGAGTTGTAAATGTATTTTTAATTTATTTTTGAAAATTTATTTGAATTCTTATTTGGGAGTTTGAATTTGGTTTAAACTTGCATTTGGAAATGACCAAATCACCCTTGGTCCAACCGGACCACTTATTGGGCTGGCCCACCCAATTTGGGTCAAAACCGGCCCACTTCTTCCTCTCTCTCTCTCTCGCTTCTCTTCTCTCCCGTTCCTCTTCTCCTCCTCACGCGTGCGGACGCCGCCGCCGTCTCCTCCCACTGCTCCGACCGGCTCCGGCCATGTCTGATGCCGTGGAGCCCTGCTACTGCTCCTCCGCCTCCTACTCCACTGATTCCCCAACTGGATGTGTTCCCGGGCGACTCCAATCGAGCCCGCCGCGGATCCCTAACCCTAGCCGTCCTGGCTCGGGTTGCCGGCGCTGTTCCCCGGCCCCGACGCCTCCTGATTCATCTCCCCGCCGACCATGATCGCCTCCTCGAGCTCCTGCTTGAGCACACCGTCTCGGTACTGCTCCTGCCGGCCTCCTTGATGCCGGCGGACGGCAGTCCGACGACTGCAACCCCGGCGTCGCCAGTCTGGGTTGTGTGGTGGTGGTACTTGCTCCTCCCTTGGTCCTTCTCCATCGGCCACACGGGCACTGCCCCGCCGCCGCGGAGCTACAGCCATGTGTGTAAAGTATAAGCTTCTCTTCTCTCTTCTACTCCTCTCCCCTGGCCTACTCCATGCTTGATGATACTAGCTATGTGTAACGATCTGAACCTGTCTCTGTGGATTAGAGGTTGGTCTGCCCTTTGTTGTTCATGAGATGGACACCGGTCTCGATTTGTTGCCCCCTTGGATACATAGCTGGAATTGATCCCTCTAGTATCTATGGCTGTTATGCTAATTGCTGATATAGTCACTTGTTCAGATCCATTAACTGCTACTATTAGAACATGTGTGTGTGTGCTACTCTGAACCTTAGGTTCAGAGATGTGCCACGGTTGGGAATTTGGTTGATCTCCAAGAAGATGATATTGAGATATGATGCTATTTGATTTCAGATTATTAATTGTGCTATCTAGATAATGGGTTGTGTTTGAGGTGCCTTTCTGTTTAGGAATTGTGCCCAGCAACCCAAGTATGGATCTGTGCTTTATATTGATGCTCTCTCTGCCAGATCTGGTAGCATGCCTTTGCCCAAAACTTGCTATGACCCCTGCCTATGATGCACAGACTGAGGCCTTCTAATTGATAAGAACAGATGCTAGCTTTGATTTTTAAAACCCTGTGATGAATAAGCATAGCATCTCTATGCAGATCTGAGGTAAAAACCCATAGCCACCCCACATGTGC
Organism: Puccinellia tenuiflora; assembly: GCA_012064385.1. Taxonomy (NCBI): domain Eukaryota; kingdom Viridiplantae; phylum Streptophyta; class Magnoliopsida; order Poales; family Poaceae; genus Puccinellia; species Puccinellia tenuiflora. Next base: position 118,903 of record QRDG01002529.1, read on the forward strand.
ATCTTTGGCCATGCTTTTACTAAAAGAGATAGAGGTTCAACCTCTTGCTGTGTTGAGGTGGTGGCTGTGGGATCTGCTGCTTGATATCTTGTGGCTGTCTTGATCAACAGATGTAGTGAATCTTCCCCTTGCTCTGCTTGTTGGTCTGCTCCTCCTGCTCCAGGCTGCTTCCCTCCAGTTCCTGGCCTTCTCTCCTTGCTCCAGCTTGCTCTTGATTAATACTACCCCCATCTTGCTTGACTCTCAGAGGAAGATCGGTGGTGAAATATGGCTGGATCTGAGGTTTGGTGATGAACTGAGTGATTCATGCTCAGCTATTGTTTGCTGTGGTGTTGTGAGAAGTGGAACTCGAACTGGTGCTTTCTGAGAAAGAAAGGACTGCTAGCTGCAGCTGGTACGACTCTTTGCTCTTATCCTTACTGCTGGTGTGTGCCTGCCTGTGTGAGCTGCCTGCCTGCTTGTGCTCCAGATATTTTCATCTGTTGAAGCTCAGGTTCGGCTGGTTTGGCATTATCCCCATGTGGTTCAATCTTTTGGCTTGCCAAGTGGATTTTGCTGCTGCCCAGCCAGTGATATTGATCTGAGGCTAAACTATGGTAAAGAACAGATACTACACTTAGCCCCTTAACTGTAATCCGATGAGGTGCTTAGCAGTGCAACACACTGCCAAACTGAGGATTAACCTAACACTAACCCTCCTGTTTATTTCCATTTGCTTTCTTTTCTTTTTGTTTTGCAGGAAACAGGTTTGCAGTTAAACTAATCTTGAAGAGAAGATAAATACAAGACTTTTAGTTTAGGAAAATAAATGTATTTATATTTTTGTATTTCCTTTTGTTGTTGAAATTATTGTAAAGACAAAGTATTATTGTGATTATACAATTAAGTTATTTGTTTTATTTTAATCTATATCCAAGAGTTGTAATCATGTGTTTGTAATTATTTGATTTATTATTCACTATTAATTCATTTGTTGGATGATTCAATATAAATAACTGTATTTTCATTTTTGCATTTCATTTGAGTTTAAATATTATTATTATATTCGGTAAAGTAAAATTCCCAAAACAAGTAAAATACCTAGAGGTCATGCCGAAATTCATCGAGTTCACCTAAAATGAACTAAACCCTAAGTCATGAAGGTGATAAGAATCCGATCCCTCCAGGGTTTTAGTTTGCGAAAAATTTATTCGGGTTTTCAGATGCATGCATGCTGATGCACAAATTTTTATTTCTACCCTTTGGTAGATCCTAAATGCTGGGGCATTACAAAACCTCCCGTGAATTTCTTGTTATTCTCTGCATCGACGACGTACCGGTCCCTTCTAATATTCAGCAAGAAAGCAAACCGCAATTCCATCCTAACCAGAAAAATAGAGACGAATTCAGCACACCACGAAATGCGAATTCAGCACGCCAATTGCAAAATCAACATAAACCGAGTGCGTCTCATGTCTAATCGAATGTTCAAATGCAGAGGTGACCCAGTCGTGGATGCGGCGGGTGTCCGGCCCGACGATTGCCTCGCCAGCTACTCCACGGTCGCATCCGCTCGCCATTTCGCCCTGGAGTTCACCCTCTTACTTCCTCTGCCTCGCCAACCCCAGCGCTCCCGCCGGGCGCACGGAAGGAGCCTCGCCGCGGGTCGAGTAGCTGGTGGGCGCAGCAGGACAAGCTGGTGGCGGTGGAGCAGGTGACGGCGGAGCACGGCACGCTGGAGCACGTTGCGGTGGAGGTGTTGGCTCTATACGCGGGACGGACGCGGCGGCGCAGGTGGCGGCCGCGGAGGTGGCGGCGGCGGCGCAGGTGACCGTTCGAGAGCAGGTGTCGTGCACGGTTAGGTCAGGTGGTGGCCGTTATTTCGCGCCGTCACCGGTCCCACATGTAAGAAGTTACCTGGTCCCACCTGTAAAATGCGGACCAAGTCCACTAGCGCCTTGCCCGGTCCCACCTGTAAGAAGTAAACTGGTCCCACCTGTAAGACGCGGACCAAGTCCACTAACGCCTAACAGACGGAATCCGCTTCAGACTGGCCGTTTGGCCTCGCCATAGCAGCTGCAACTGAAGTAGTGGCAAAACTGTAAGCCATTTGAAACTAGTGGCAAAACTGAGTACTACCAAGCCTCTAGTGGCAATCTGTTAAATGACCCAAATAAAAAACTCTAGCACATGACTAATCCCTGCTTCCCTCTGCGAAAGGCCTTTCTTTTTCTTTTAATGTTGAGTCAGTTTTCCTCTTCCTTCTATCTCCACCAAAGCAAACATCGAGCATTGACTTGGGTATCATTGATCATATTGCATCGTCAGATTAAACATGAATCTTTATATTGACTTTACTGTTGGAAGTTGAAGCTTTTTGCTAAAACTTACATCTTCTTTATTTTGATTCTCAAACACTTTTGTTATGGAACTATTATCTTTGTGAATTAATCAAATATGTGGATCATATTGCTTTCATGTATTTAACGTACTATTTATGAAAGGTTTTGCTTGAATGATTCAACTTGGTTATTCATTGCTTTCTTGCTATCAACTATAGACAATTGTTTTGTATCACTTCATTCACATCCTATGCTTTACATTACTATCTTGATCACGATTGTGTTGGTTGCATGTCTCATCAAAAATTATTTTGTTATCACTTACCTACTCGAGGACGAGTAGGAGTTAAGCTTGGGGATGCTGATACGTGTCAAACGTATCTATAATTTTTTATTGATCCATGCTAGTTTTGTGATGTTGTCACATGTTTTTATTATCATATTAATCATTTTTATGCATTTTTTTGGACTAACCTATTGACAAGATGCCTAGTGCCAGTTTCCTGTTTTTGTATTTCAGAAAATTTACTTCTGAAAATATTCTCGGAATTGGACGAAAATTTACGGGGATTTTTACTCGACGGAAGGCACCAGGACACCAAAGGGTAGCCCTGGGGGGCACCCACGGGCCAGGGGCGGCCTGCTGTCGCGGCCTGGGGTCCACCCACGGGTGGGACCCCCCTGCCTGTGGGGCACCCCCTCGGCCCCCTCCGATGCCTATAAATTCACATAAAACCTAAAAACGTCGAGGCGGCTATTATTTTCTAGAGAAGTCATCCCGACACGCCGTCATCTCAAACCCTAGTTCGGGGGTGATTCTGAAGCAGATCCCGGCACTCTGCCGGAGGGGAGATCGATCCCGGAGGGCTCTTCATCGCCATGCCTTCCTCCGGGATGATTCGTGACTAGTCCCACCTTGGACCATGGGTCCATGGCAGTATCTAGAAATGGCGCATGACATGAGACGTTGTGATTAATGACCCATGGGTTTCTCTACTAGGTCTTTTGTCTACTAGACTCATATTGATTATATATTAACTTTCTATTTTATTCCTTCAATTCTTTATTTTCTAGTGTCTATGCTTGTTTACTGCATACGATTAGATATCCAATTTTCTGCCGTACAACATTGTACCTCATAGTACGGGAATACTATAACCTTTGAGAACATGTATCACGTACACCAACGTGTGGAGTACTCCCGCGTTCCAAATTTAGAAATTCCTAGCTAGAAGTTATGAAAAAAACAAAAACAATGTATCATAGGTACAACATATATAAGTGTTGGAAATATGCCCAAGAGCCAATAATAAAGATTGTTTATTATCATATTTCTCGTTTATGATAAATGTTTATTCTCCATGCTAAAATTGTATTAACGGGAAACAAAATACATGTGTGCAATATAAACAACAAAGTGTCCCTAGTAAGCCTCTTATGACTAGTTCGTTAGTCAAGAGTTGGTTAAGGTTTTCTAGCCATGGACTTAACGGAATCACATCATTGGGAGAATGATGTGATGGACAGACCCAATTTTAAAGCATAGCAATTGATCATGTCACATAGTTTCATTGCTAACGCTTTTGTATATGTCAAGTATAGTTTACTTAGACCATGAGATTGTGTTACTCCCGTTTACCTGAGGAATGCTTTGTGGACATCAAACGTCACTTCGTAACTGAGTGATTATAAAGATGGCTTTCAGGTATCTCCGATGGTACTTGTTGGGTGACATGAATCAAGAGTGGGATTTGTCCCTCCATGTGACGGAGTAGATATCTTTGGGCGGTAATATAGCATCCGGAAGTTTGCAAATATGTGACTAAGTGGTAGTCACGAGGATCCTATATTATGGAACGAGTAAAGAGAACTTGTCAGGTAACGAGATTGAACTAAGTATGGTGATACCGACGATCAAATCTCAGGCAAGTGATATATCGTGAGACAAAGGGAATCGTATACGGGATTAATTGAATCCCTGACATCGTGGTTCAACCGATAAAGAACTTCGTTGAATATGTAGGAACCAATATGGACATCCCAGTCCCGCTACTGGTTATTGATTAGATCATGTCTACATGTTCTCGAACCCGTAGGGTCACACACTTAAGGCTTCGATGTAGCTAGGGCTTAGGTTGAGATAATTAATGGTGTAATCAAATGTTGATTCGGAGTCTCGGATGAGATCCTAGATATCACGAGGAGCTTCGGAAGAGTCCGTAGATAAAGATTCATATAAGGAAAGTGGTTTCCAGGGTTTCAGAAAAGTTCGGAAATTTTCCGACACGGTACCGGAAAGTTTCTAGAAGGTTCTAGAAGGTTCCAAGGTGGGACCCACCTCCCTCATGGCCCACATGGACCGAGGGGGTGGTGCAGCAGCCCACATGGGGTGGCTACACCATGCCCCAAGGCCCATGCGGCATGGGGAGGTGGGGGCTAACCTAACCCTAAAGGGGGCGCCTTGGGAGGGCAAGTTCCCCCCCCCTTGGCCGCCGGGGAGGGGCTGGCCCCTTGCCCCACGCCTATATAAGGAGGAGGGGGCTGGGGCACAGCAGCCCATACCCTAGCCGCCACCCCTCTCCCTCCTCTCTCCCTCTCTCGCCTGCGTGGCTTGGCGAAGCCCTGTCCGCGGAGAACCTCCACCATATCCACCACCACACCGTCGTGCTGCTGGAATCTCGCGAGACACTTCCTCCTCGCTTGCGGGATTAAGGAGAGGAAGTCTACATCGAGTTGTATGTGTGGATACCGCGGAGGTGCTGCTCGTGCGGCGCTTCATCGGATTGGATCTCGAAGGATAATACATCTCCTCGCGACTAGATGAGTCTAGTTGCGGGGATCGACTAGCCAACCCCTGCATCGACAAAACGCTTTTAGTTTTCTCTTCGAGGGTTAGTAGATTGGATCTAATACTCGCTAGCTTCATCTAATAGATCTAGATCCGTTGGGTTTCTTCCGCTTGTTTCGTAGGAATTTTTTTGTTTTCTATGCAACGAACCCTTCAGTGGTATCAGAGCCTAGATCTATTCGTAGATGTTGGTGCGATTAGAACACAAGGAGTTGTGGACGTTGATGTTTTTGTTTCTACCTTCCCACGTGCATTTTGTATCTTGCGGTATGGTGGGATTGAAGCGGGCCGGAGCAACTTTACTCGTCCGCGTACGAGAGATCGGTTCCACACTTGACGTGCAACTTGTATTGCACATGTGGCTAGCGGGTGTTTGTTTCTGTTACTATAGTCAGATGCGATCTTCAACGGAAGGCCTTTAAAAGGATATAAAATAAGCAACTTTATATCACCGTTGTGACTTTGCGTAGATTAGAACGGTTCTATCTCATGACCCATAGAAGCCACGTAAAAATTGCATAAACAAAGTATAGGACGTCTAACTTGTTTTTGCAGGGTTTTATGATATGGTGTGGCCAATACGTGATTTGTGATAATGTATGCAATGATTATGTTTTGTAATTTTCACGACTTGCATGTCGATGAGTACGGCAACCGGCAGGAGCCATATGGTTATCTCTTTATTATTGTATGACCTGTGTGTCACTTTAACGCCATGTAATTGCTTTACTTTATCGTTAAGAGTAGCAATAGTCATAGTTGCAATAGTTGGTGGAGGCAATAATGAGATGGTGACGTCATGCTGGTGGTGATGGAGATCATGTCGGTGCTTTGGAGATGGAGATCAAAGGCACAAGAAAAGTCTATACCATGTCACATATCAAATTGCATGTGATGTTTATCCTTTTATGCACCTTATTACTTGCTTAGATTTAATCACGATGGTAGCATGATAAGGTGATCGCTCTCGTTAATATCAAGACGTGTTCTTCCCTAGTATGCGCCGTTGAAAAAGTTCGTCGTCTTGAAGCATCACGTGATGATCGGGTATGATAAACTCTACGTTCGCATACAATGGGTGTAAGCTAGATTTACACACACGAAAATACTACGGTTTCCTTGACGAGCCTAGCATGTACAGACATGGCCTCAGAACATAAGAACCGAAAGGTTAAACATGAGTCATATGGATGATATGATCAACATGGCGATGTTCACCTTTGAAGCTACATCATCTCACGTGATGATCGGTTGTGGTGTAGTGGATTTGGATCGTGTATCACTAAACAACCCGAGAGATGTTGAGTTTAGTGGGAGTTCGATTTGTAATTTAGATTAACTCAAACAAATTATCATGAATAATCAATCAAAAGTATTTGCATTATTTGTTGTAGCCAATGGCATCTGCAAACTATCTTACACTTAGAAAGTTAATTGAGATAAAACTGTTTTGATTTCTAAAATCAATTTTGATTGGTACCGTGTTGGTGAAATTTAAAATTGAGTCCTATAGAATTTTTTTCGATAAAACCGACATAGCTCCATATGATTAACAGTTGATTGATCTAAAGAGCAATAATTCCAACTTGGTATCAGGTGTCATGCTTGGTTCCATAATATCGGTTCTTAAAAGAATGCTTTGAGAATCAAGGTAATTCGGGAGCTGAAAAGGATTGTTTTCAGATACAAGCAAGGAGTAAAAGATATATTGATATCTGAAACCCTGTTTGTGGCAACATGGCAGAATATAATTTTAGTGTTACAATGTGTGCTTATATTATTTGAATATATGCAAGGTTTGTAGACACTAATATTATTCTCTAAATTCCTTCCTTCGAGCTACAGTAGCTTCATCACAAAGTTGTTATGATGGGATGGATTAAAAGTATGTGGTAAAAATTGTTTACTATACTTGGAGATAGCTAAGAGTGGAATCGGGAAGAATGCTAAAGATATGGTGATATTGAGTAAAGCAATCAACTTCAAAGTGTGACTCCAAAGGTGATAGTATATGACTATCACGCCAAGGAGCATGTGCTAGTTCAACTGGCATTGTTTGATATTGAATGATTTTTCTATAAAGGAAAGGAAATACTGAAAAAATAACTACAAAAGAATATGGCAGAAAATAAAAGACTAGAAAAGTCCAGCTCAGATGTATATAAATGATATACAAGTTATAGATGTGATTTACTAGTTAACTATGTATTCCTTGGGTATTTTGGATACCGGATTGGTTGGTATGATTTGTCATACAAATACAATACAAGAAATACTATGGCCTAAAAGAACTAGTAGAAGATATTGACGATGCACGACAAGAATGGAAATAAAGTGTTATTTTGTTCATCGTTGCATCCAACCAAAACTTCAAGATTTATTTTAAGAACTTAATAAATTGTTATTTTGTTCCGGTTGTTTGTGAGAATAAATAGTTGTTCAAACTATGACCATGTTCCATAATTGATGGATGAGTTAATATAAATCGCATTGGAAACATCTATAAATGCTAAACGTCGCAAGACGAAAAATTAAAGAATTTCACTTAAACTGTGACACTACCTTTTAGTTCATATTGGAAAGGAAAACATGAAGGAACTCCATGTTGATGGTTTTTGGAGTTAATTTTATTTCGAATAAATTGACGCTTGTGAGACCTTTTTCCAAAAGATGACTCAAGTGTTTTGACACATGAGCAAAATTCAAATTGAGATTTTAAATCATATGTTCCATGATATGTACACAACCAGATAAGTCGTGTGTTATAAAGTGTTATACCAGGATAATTAATATGATGATTAGACAACAGTGGGAAAGATCGTTATGTATTTCAGAAAAAACTAAGGATGAGTCTTCCTGTATAGTAATGACAAACTACTGTAAAGTGTTACACTAAGGGTCTTGTCATATATAAAAATAATTCTATCTCAGATTAAGATATGTGTTGAATAGAAGGTGGTACGATAGGCTGGAAGGAAGTTCCATGCTAGTTTGAATGAGTTTCAAAAGGTATTGTGATGGATACTACAACAAAGGCTAAGTATATTGTTGTGTTGACAACAAATAAGAAGAGTATTTTGAGTCAAGGAGTTCTTTATTGAACTAGGTGAATTTCCAAGAATGCGAGTACTATGAAGCTCCATTTTCGTAATGGTGGTGACATTGATTCGAGCTGAGGAATTAAGGTCTCACCAACTGACAAAATATATACAAAGCCATCTCATTGGAGAATGAGTGATGCGTACTCATTGGAGAATGAGTGATGCATATAGATGCAGATACAAATAGACCTGGAGCGTCAGATCTTTTGATAAACCTCTTCCACGAGCTAAATATGATCAACACCAAAAGGCCATGGGTGTTAGATTGGTACAAATGTAAACTAGATTATTGATTCTAGTGCAAGTGGGAGACTGTTGGAAATATGCGCAAGAGGCAATAATAAAGATTGTTTATTATCATATTTCTCATTTATGATCAATGTTTATTCTCCATGCTATAATTGTATTAACTAGAAACAAAATACATGTGTGGAATATAAACAAAAAAGTGTCCTTAGTAAGCCTCTTATGACTAATTCGTTAGTCAAGAGTGGTTAAGGTTTCCTAGCCATGGAATAGTTTCATTGCTAACGCTTTTGTATATGTCAAGTATAGTTTACTTATACCATGAGATTGTGTTACTCCTGTTTACCTGAGGAATGTTTTGTGGACATCAAACGTCACTTCGTAACTGAGTGATTATAAAGATGACTTTCAGGTATCTTCGATGGTACTTGTTGGGTGACACGAATCAAGAGTGGGATTTGTCCCTCCATGTGACAGAGTAGATATTTTTGGGCCCTCTCGGTAATATAGCATTTGGAAGTTCGCAAATATGTGACTAAGTGGTAGTCACGAGGATCATATATTATGGAACGAGTAAAGAGAACTTGCCAGGTAATGAGATTGAACTAGGTATGGTGATACCAACGATCAAATCTCGGGCAAGTGATATATCGTGAGACAAAGGGAATCGTATACGGGATTAATTGAATCCTTGACATCGTGGTTCAACCGATAAAGAACTTCGTTGAATATGTAGGAACCAATATGGACATCCCGGTCCCGCTACTGGTTATTGATAAGATCATGTCTACATATTCTCGAACCCGTAGGGTCACACACTTAAGGCTTCGATGTAGCTAGGGCTTAGGTTGAGATAATTAATGGTGTAATCAAATGTTGATTCGGAGTCTCGAATGAGATCCTAGATATCACGAGGAGCTTCGGAAGAGTCCGGAGATAAAGATTCATATAAGGAAAGTGGTTTCTAGGGTTTCGGAAAAGTTCAGTAATTTTCCGGCAGGGTACCGGAAAGTTTCTAGAAGGTTCCAATGTGGGACCCACCGCCCTCAAGGACCACATGGACCGAGGGGGTTGTGCAGCAGCCCACATGGGCTGGCCGCACCATGCCCCAAGGCCCATGCGGCATAGGGAGGTGGGGGCTGCCCTAACCCTAGAGGGGACGCCTTGGGGGGCAAGTTCCCCCCTGGCCGCCGGGGAGGGGCTAGCCCCTTGCCCCACGCCTATATAAGGAGGAGGAGAGGGCTGGGGCGCAGCACCCCATACCCTAGACGCCACCCCTCTTCCTCCTCTCTCCCTCTCTCGTGTGCGTGGCTTGGCGAAGCCCTGTCCGCGGAGAACCTCCACCATATCCATCACCACACCATCGTGCTGCTGGAATCTCGCGAGCCACTTCCTCCTCGCTTGTGGGATCAAGGAGAGGAAGTCTATATCGAGCTGTATGTGTGGATACCGCGGAGGTGCTGCTCGTGCGGCGCTTCATCGGATTGGATCTCGAAAGATAATACATCTCGTCGCGACTAGATGAGTCTAGTTGCGGGGATCGACTAGCCAACCCCTGCATCGACAAAACGCTTTTTGGTTTTCTCTTCGAGGGTTAGTAGATTGGATCTAATACTCGCTACCTTCATCTAATAGATCTAGATCCGTTGGGTTTCTTCCGCTTGTTTCGTAGGAAAATTTTAGTTTTCTATGCAACGAACCCTTCAATAAGTCATGCCAAAAAAATCGATTCCAATTTTAAAACTCGGATCTACAAACAAAAGATTTGCCTTTGTTGCTTCTAGAGATACAAATAAAGATTGGATTAGAAATTTTGTGTGGCAGTAGGTCCTTATCGCATAAAATGTTATTAATTGTTTTCATAATATTTACAAAGTTGTAGATCCGCTAAATCTATCCGTCTCTCCTGTGGGCAGTGAAGCCGAAGGAGCCTTTGAGAGAACTCGGATGACGAAGTGGGAAATGGGAGTATCTGAAGGACAGACTGCTCTGTTTGTTTGGCTTCAGCTTCTATTTTCAGGGTCCAAAATCGAAATCCCAAACAAACAACATTTGATGGAAAAGCGCTTCTGAAAAGCTTTGTGCCGAAATACACTGGCCGAGCGAATATGAGCAAAAGCAGGACGGGAGGTGCTTCCGGCAGCTTCCTACTCAAATCCCAAATTGTTATTCTTTATTACCCATTCCGCTGCTCCAAATTACAAGCACACTGCCACCATGAGCCCGAACTAGTACTTTCACTTTGCATTCCCATCTACGTGTATGGGGTAAGACATACTCCATCTCACATAAATATATTCCGGCTCTAAATAATTGTACATGAAAAATGTGCGCCTCGACAGGTAGTTTTTATTCACATGATCGGTTTCGACTTTCGTGAAATGTAGCTTCTTAATTTTGACTGAAGTCGGCACCATTTTTAGACGATTTTGGTCAAATTCTTCGTGCTTGGTCAACCGTTTAGACTTTCATTTCACGAGTAGATCGATCTCGCCATTTTCCATAACTTTCATGTTGTAACCTTGATTGCGTGGTTGCGTATTTAGCAAAAGCGTTGGTGTTCACCCCAAACGAAGGTGTAGGATGCAGCAAACGACAATTTCCCCAGTTAAGAACCAAGGTTTAATCGGACCAGTAGGACTTTGAAATCAACAACGAGGTATCCAACAACAATCTCTGGCGCTTGACCGTTGTCGAATGCGGATCTGCCGATCTGCACACACTCAAACAATTACTTTGCCCCCAACGGCAGGAAGGTTGTCAATCTTCCCGGTCTGCTAAAAATAAAGCGGTTAAAATGTATGGTGAAGAGAATAAAATATGGAAACGGACCAGCGAGCAAGTGACTATGAAAAGTAAACGGTGTTGTGATCAATGGAAAAATATGGACCGGGGGCCATGGGTTCACTAGTGGTTTCTCTCCATAAAATAAAATACTCATATGACGGGTAAACAAATTACAGCTATGCAATTGACAAGATTGTAACGCAAACTTAATCTAGCTATGATAAAGAGTTCATGGTAATATTCATATAGGTATCACGACAAATAACAAAGACCGTCATCCAATTGCATCTTTGTCTAAAAAGTCCACCTGGGATCGCTATCCAGCCTGTCACCCATCGGTATTAAGTTGCAAGCAACAGACAATTGCATTAAGCGTGCATAGTGCATGATGTAACCAATATTTATAATCATAAATACATAAACACTGATGTTTTACCCCTAGTAGCAACAAGACAGCCTTGGCTTTGCACGTTTCTGTCACTCGAGCGCTGGCACATAAGGGGGGATGAACCTACCACCTAGCATAAATACTCTCTCTTGGAGATACAATCAATCACTTGGCCAAAATAACTATGCACATCGGAGAGCATGCAAGAATATAAATTAACATATAAGAACCATGCATAATCTGATCATAACTTCACAATCAGTCGGATCCAAGCAAACACATCATATAGCATTACAATAGTTTATCTTGATCATGTTAGGCAGCTCACGAGATCATAAACATGAAGGCACAAGGGAGAGAGAATACCAACTAGCTAGTATCATGGACCTCTAGTCCAAGGTGGAACTACTCACACATCATCCCGGTGGAAGACATGGCGATGAAGAGCCCTCCGGGATCGATCTCCCCTCCAGCAGGGTGACGGGAACAGCTCCAGAACCCTCCCGGATTAGGGTTTGAGATGGAGGCGGCTTCGGGACAGGTTTCGTGGAAAATAATGGCCGCCTCGACGGTTTTAGGTCAATTGTGATTTTATAGGCGTCGGAGGGGGCCGAGGGGATGCCCCAGGCGCAGGGGCGGTTCCCATCCGCGGGTGGACCCGGGCCCGCGACCACAAGCCGCCCCTGGCCTGTGATAGCCCCCCGAGGTCGCCCTCCGGACTCCGTCTTCGTCTTGGCATAAAAATAATTTACGTAAATTTTCGTCCAATTCCGAGGATATTTTCTTAAGTGGATTTTCTGAAATACAAAACAACAGAAAACAGGGAACTGGTACTGGGCATCTTGTCAATAGGTTAGTCCAATAAAATGCCTCAAAATGATATAATAAGATAGTAGAAACATGTGACAATGATATAAAACAAACATGGATCAATCAAAAATTATAGATACGTTTGACACGTATCAAACTTTCATTTAGGCGCACATATATGAATAGACCATGTATGTATGTACGGGTTTAGAGCATCTCTAGACGACCCCTTCTATCACGCGAATGTCAAAATAACCGCCAGTTTACCGTTTTGCGTAAAAAAAGCAAGCTGAATAGAAACCGCATCTGACCCCACCCCAGCCTTAAAAAATTGAGGGATGCGGAAAAAGTATCCGACCCATGAAAACAAGGATTATGCGGCCGGCCCGTCGGTGCCCTATATTGGCAGGGAACCCTTGGCAGGAGGGACATTTCAGCCCGCGCGAGTTCCGTCCCCCATTCCACAGAAAACCGCCATCGTCGTCGCCCGCCCGGCGCCCTCGATTTCGACCATCAATTGGCGGGAAGCCACCACCGAGTCGCTGTCGCCCCGGATCCCCCCCCCCCCCCCTCCCCGACCGATTCGTCGCCGCTGCCCCGAATACATTTGTGGGTCACTCTCGGTTCGATTATGCGGATTATTTCCACAGATTCGTAGTGCATACGAGTTTGCTTGCGCATTTTAGATGGATTTGAGCCCATGCGAGGAATTTTTGCTCGAGGATTCGTCTTCATTCGACTAGTCGGACACATAGACGTTACTCTAGAACCACGTGAGGCAAATGGCGGTGGCGGTTCTTGCCGTGGAGGAGCTCGAGGATGGGAAGAAAAAGAAGCGGTGATGATCAAAAGTCGGCCGCCTTTGCGTCCCTCGCAACCGCTATTTCGGGAACGTGTTGCTCATGCAAGACTACTTCACGGAGGTACCTACGTATCCGCCTCACCACTTCCGTAGAAGGTACCAAATGTGTCAACCCCTCTTCGTGAAGATAGTGAAAGCTTGTGAGGCCAAGTGTCACTATTTTACCCGTTCGAGGAATGCTGCAGGCTTAATTGGGTTTAGCCCATATCAAAAGATCTCCGCAACGATGAGGGTGATTGCATATGGCATTCCGGCTGACTACGCTGACGAGTATCTACGCATTACTAAGATACTACAATCGATTCAGTGCGTAGGTTCGCCAAACTGATCATACGTATCTTCGATGATGTCTATCTTAGAGCACCCAATGGAGAAGATATGATGACGTTGACGGGGAAGAATGAGAAGCGATCTTGGTCGGGCATGCTAGGATGTACTGACTGCATGCATTGGACTTGGAAGAACTGCCCGAAGGCATGGCACGGATAGTATTGTGGCAAGAGTCGTGATGCAACAATTGTGCTTGAGGCCATTGCGTCCGGAGATTTGTGGATTTGACATTGCTTCTTTGGTTTACCGGGTACCCTCAATAACATCGATGTATTGTATCAGTCTCATCTATTTGTGAGGCTAGCTAGTGGTGATGCTCCTGCTTGCAACTACATGGTCAATAAGCATTCCTATACAAAGGGGTACCTTGCCGACGGTATTTATCCTCCTTGGTCGACATTTGTGAAGACCTTCTCAAATCCCAAGACTAGGAAGTAAATTGAATTTGCCAAGGCACAAGAGGCATGCCGAAAGGACATTGAGAGAGCCTTGAGTGTTTTGCAAGCTAGGTTTGCCATTGTTCGAGGTCCTGCTCATTTTTGGGACAAGAAAACCCTCAACAACATAATGAATGGTGTGTGATTCTTCACAACATGATCATCGAGGATGTGAGGGACTTGGACTCGGAGTTCTACAACAATGTCGGTAGCCGTGTGAAGTCAGCTAGACACCCAGATCGCATTCAAGCATTCATTTAGACTTACCTGGAGATTGAGGATGACGACACCTACAACCAGCCTCAGAAGGATCTCATTAAGCACCGCTGGCAGTTGCATGGGCAGTAATCTGTCATTTTTATTCATTTGATTTCATTCATGTGTGATTTGAACCATTATTTGCATTCGAGACAATTCTTGTATCGGATTATTGTTTAATTATTTAATTTGAACCATTATTGTAATTCGGATTATTATTATAATGTACAACTAACAATATTCACATTTTATTTTATATTGGTTTCATATTTGTATCTCATATGACACATATGTGTTGAAATGGTGAAAAAAACATGTGTTTTGAGGGTTGATTTCGGCTGGCGGAACAGACCCTGCAAAACCGAGCGATAAAACAGTTCATGGTGTGGTGTGCTTGCTGCCGCTCCAAACTACGCCCTCTCGTTGCTTCATAAAAACCTATATTTAATAAATTATTTAGTGTCTATGTATTCATAGTACTTTTTTTTTTTTTGAGTTTTAATGACCCATATGTAAAAAATACAGGTTCTCCTTGCTTCCAGGACTTAAGATAAATCATTAGTTTTACACTTGATTCGTATGTTATTTATTGACGTTAATTAAAAATATTAAATCTCTGCTTACAGCAGCTGCTTTCTAATGGGCCATCGATAGTTACAACTACTTCTCAACAAAAGCCTAAACAAACATACCCTGAGAGCCCCAGTTCTCTGTCGGCCAAACATGGGTGTGCCATCTGCAGCGTGCAAGATTTTGGATGATGTGACAATCATGCATCCAATTTCCCTCCTTGGCAAACCTATCATTTACATTTAGGCTCGTGTTTGCGTCTCTAGTTGAAGAAAACAGAGTAATCCCAGATCATATAAACACGCCACGCATTAATAGAATCTAAATCACTGAACTGCTATTTTATGCATTCTATCACATAACCATGACGAAATAGTGCCATCACATTTAAGTTTAAAAAAAAGCTGGCACTCCTACGAATGGATAATCACCTTCTGTAATAAATCAGTTCAGTTTCCAAGTACAATACCATGGATTGAAAAAAGAAAACTAGGGTACAACAGAACAAATTGGAAGTTTTATTCCATCAGCAAGAGTAATACAAAGTCTCTGAGTAATTTCAGTTTTTCCTTAGCTCCACATCTCTTCTTAGTTACTCATTCTTCCAGCGCCACCAATCGATTTTCTTTCCTCGGTTTGTCTCGGCCACACACACCTTTTACTATCAGCAATCGAGCATGATGCGCTGTAATTATCCAGCACACATATGGCATCTATCACAGTGTACAAATTAGCTAGTTGGTGTGGTAGTTTGTGAGAACAAAACATGCCGAAATAGATTTTACAAAATTCAACTGATGAGACAAAACAAACAATCTCAGTTCTACAAATAGAGAACCGCAGGAGTTGAGCTGGAAAATTGTCAAGTCGAATAAGTTAGAATTGGCCAGGTACACGCGAATGTTGTCTTTTCCTTTCGAAGTCCAGCTGCACGAAACACACACACAAAAATAAGGGTAAAAAATGATTAGTCATTTTCTTGGTTCAGACGTTTAGAGGTATAAACATTGAAATTCAACAATAGAAGCATTACCACTTTCTTCACACGTTCGTTGGCAGCTGATGTTCCACCGCTGACATTTTCAGGCAGGTATGGACTGCATACACGAACTTCCTTCATTACAACAATGTCGGTCTTGTCCCAATGAACTGGAAGCCTGGTGGAGCAATAGACTTCATTATTTGCCGGTATAAGAACCAGGGACAGACGTAAAGTCTCCTTAGATTTTCACATACACCAAAAATTCGCAACAAGGGCACCACTAACTCGTACAGAAACACACGGCACCTCGAACAGAGTTTCAAAATGTAGAGATGCTCCACAAGCATAGTAAACCAATACAACATTTGTCGTGGACAAATTGTAGCAAACAACATACAGTGAAATCAATTTGTTCAGAGCAAACCACATAGAAAACAAATGACGGCTACAGGAAAAAATGTAAGGCACTGCAACCTTGACTGAGGTACAGAAAGTTTCAGCATATCATGGTCTTACCCAATATCTACAGTCCTACACAGCATCTCTTACCACTCAAGGCCAAGGACCCAAGGTTGATGCTGGTTCTAGTCATACACTCATACCTCAAAACAGGAAAAATGTGCAATTTCTATTTTTGCACTTTATATGACACAAGAAAAATCTTTCTCTGCGTTGTTAGAAAAGCCTCCAAAGTCAGCAACACGACTCTTACATAACAGTGAAACAAACAGGAAATCAAACAACATATTGGGACACCGGCCTGACAATAACAGCCCCAAAAGAACCCTCAAAACCAAGTATACCTCTGTGTGGCACATCTGTAAGTAGCATGAATTAACCCCTAAAAAACAAGTTGACACACATGCCAGCAAGGTTTTCCAAAATGATGTTCTTCCAACTTTTGAGAACAGGCCACAACCAGAAAATTTCGCACTAAAATACAAAAACCACAGGCTTGTATATTTGCTTCCTTTTTTTGTAACAATACAAAGTTCACAATAAAGAAAGTTGACTTGAGAATGTATTTTTTTAGTAAGTCTGGGTGCAGAGCGAAAAAACAGCAGTTTATTATCAATACAGAGAGAGGGTGGGGATCCCGCGTTACTAAAGGGAACTAATTAATGCTAACAAGTGTGAAAAAAACTAATAGAGATTTAAGGAACGTATAGACCAAAAAATACTGCGTTCCTATTTACTGAAAATCAGATGTGGCGAGTACAAAAATAAATGCTACTTCATAGCAAAATGGCCAAAAACATGGATATCCTTCAAATACATAATGACAGTTCAAACTTACGTCTTGGACAATGCATCAAATAATCTCTGAGCTTCTGGGGTCACACCAACACCAATTCTCTCAGCTTCAATCTCAGCTTGCCTGTAAATCATCGCATGTAGTGTGAGAACCAAGATGCAGTGCAGAAGCCAACAACATGCAAGCTGATTGTCAGCTTCTAGAAAGTAAGATTTAAGCTTGATAACATGTATCGCCATAAATGATAGAAGCATGAAACACCAAAAACAAGGCTGTGATAAATCCTTACTGACAAATGTAATAAGCAAAATCACCTAGTTAAAAAAATAAAAATCATAGATCAACAATTTACTAGCTCTTAAGCACAAAACCAATGACATAGAGAGACATCTCTGCGATCATACACATCATTAGTCAACAGTGCGACCTGTTGAGCTATTACAGTTATATACTGTACACCAAATGGTCCAAAATCACCACAATATTATATATTCCCATAAATCGTAGATTTTTCATCAACTCACAAAGACAGCCCAAAGGCTTAGTCACACAACACTGAGCCTGAAGTCAAAGATCATCTATCAACTTAACAGCCGGATAATCTATAAGACTCTTCACTCCTTCAGTGGCTGTAGCAAGGGGGATATTAGATGCACGTGCACTAGCACCTTAGTGCAGCAGACCGCTAATTTAACATTAAAAAATCTTCAAAAAAATAACAAAATTCATACAATATGCATATATGATGTCATAAATTTTTAGATACAGATTCGGCAACAACTCAAGAAATAAAAAGGAAAAATCCGTCTGTGAATGGTAACAGCAGGATACTATTCAGTCCATATTTGAATTTGGTACTACTCATATCCTGATTTGTCTTCTTTGTCTATGACCTTGTGAGTCAAATTTGGTATACAATTTTGTGGCATAGTAGATGTGTATTATTGCTAAACCATAAATTATCAGAAAGATGTGTTTTTTATGGCCTGACGCAGATATGCCTATGTTACGGTGGATGTGCGGTCACACAAGAAATGACCGAATTAGGATACGTGATAGGGTAAGGGTAGGGCTGGCACCGATTGAAGAGAAGCTAGTCCAACACCAACTAAGGTGGTTTGGGCATATCCAGCGGACGCCCCTACATGCACTAGTTCATAGTGGGATTATAAAGTGTAGGGAAAATGCTAGGGAGGGGCAGAGGGCGACCAAAGTTAACATGGGAGGAGGCAGGAAAAAGGGACTTGAGGGATTGGGATGTACCTAGAGTTTTGGCTCTTGATAGGACTGCATGGAAATCAGCAATCCATGTGCCAGAATCTTAGTTTTACTCGTACTTTGTTTATTTTATTTATTTCTTTTCTCTCTTTCCCTTTTTGGTTTCCATACGTTTCTGTTGGGCTTCATATCTAGCCTACCTAACTTGCTTGGGACAAAAGGCTTTGTTGTTGTTTTTATGGCCTAGTGCACCATGTAGGAGCTAAATCACTTAGCTCCCTTCTAATAAGGTTGTGCACTTGTGCTTCACACACACAGACACCTCACTCTTGCACACTCACACCAGGAATATATGAAGCTCTATATGTCTTCTCAACATATCACATAAGCTTAGTTACATGGGAGGGGTGGTACCCCTATTTATACTTGTACATGACTCTTTAGATTGTTGCCGTGTGGCACAATCCAAACCCTACACCATACTTCTAGAATACTCTACAAACTCTAGATATTTCATACTACTCCTAAATATCTTACTCTAGAACATTCCTAATTCTAGAGTTCTCTCTACATAGCCTGGATACTTCATGACCTACCAGAAACTTCATGCACCTACCAAAGCTTCATGCATAGATATGACAAGATTACTTCTAACAATCTCCCCCTTAATCTTGTCATATCAACTAGATCTACTAAGCCAGATCACCTGGACCATGTGCTTCATCTTGTGACGGCCTCGCACCGCCTCACGCCTAGCAACGGCATCACACCTTGCTTGTCAGCCTCACACTGAACTGATGTCGGCCTCACACCGACCTTCCAAGTACCAGTGGCATCACACCACAGTTGTCGGCCTCACACCGACTCTTCCACTTGACGATGGCATCACACCACCATCATTGGCTTCACACCAACCTTTTTAGTGACTATGGCATCACACCATAGTGGTCGATATCACACCGACGTCCTCTACGACGATGGTATCACACCACCGTCATTGGCTTCACACCAACCTTTTTAGTGACTATGGCATCACACCATAGTGGTCGGCCTCACACCGACACCCTCTAAGGTGATGGTATCACACCACACCTGTCCACAATCTCCAACAGTATCACAACCGTTGGGCATACACTTTGAACACCCTCTCTACTCCCATCTTTGGGCTTTCCTCACTCTTCCACATCCTCGGCTCTCTCTTCGATTAACCTTCTTGTCGCACGCATGCAGTAGCTTCACCATGTTGCCTTCACAGCTCCACGACCACCACACCAGCATGCCTCACGCGGCGACTTCAGCTTGTCATGGATGGCGCCTTCGCAGCGCCGGTCACCACGCTTGACCGTCTTGCCATAACATCATTGCTCTGTTGGCTTCACACCAACTCTTCCACGATGATGATGGCATCACACCACCACCATCAGGCCAGCAGTATCAGCGGTATCGCACCACTGCCGCCTTCTCTTGGCAGCGTCACACCGCCTTCTCTTAGCAGCATCGCGCGCAACCAGCAGCTATGGGCATCGCACCGCCAACAACCTCCACCTTACGCGGTCGTCCTCCACATTGCATGGAGTCCATCGCCGCCGCCCTCAGATCTTGAGGCTCTGATACCAATTAGGAGCTAAATCACTTAGCTCCCTTCTAATAAGGTTGTGCACTTGTGCTTCACACACACAGACACCTCACTCTTGCACACTCACACCAGGAATATATGAAGCTCTATATGTCTTCTCAACATATCACACAAGCTTAGTTACATGGGAGGGGTGGTACCCCTATTTATACTTGTACATGACTCTTTAGATTGTTGCCGTGTGGCACAATCCAAACCCTACACCATACTTCTAGAATACTCTACAAACTCTAGAACATTCCTAATTCTAGAGTTCTCCCTACATAGCCTGGATACTTCATGACCTACCAGAAACTTCATGCACCTACCAAAAGCTTCATGCATAGATATGACAAGATTACTTCTAACACACCAATACACGTTAATGGTGCTAGTGCATTTATATGCCCTCCTGAAGCAAACACTTTCCTACCTTAACGTATAACAAAATAGATCAAATTATATGTTATGAGCTTATAGGGGTCAATCAATGCTAAAGAACAGTGTGAGACCTCAATACAAGCACCAGTCATCTCCAACATAGAAGATGAGAAGGGCCAAATTTGAAACATTATTTTCTCAAGTAAGTGAATAATGCAAGCTCAGCAGCATTGCATGCATGTATTTCCACAAAGGATACTATCCTTGATCAACTCACGAACCAAATTGCCCCGACCATTTTTTAACCATGATCAACTCAGCACCTAGTTCTAAAATGGCGCATACCATATTATGTCAGTTATACAGCTGCCATGTTTAACAATCCGCTCTTTTGCATCGTGAAAAAAAAAAACTTCTGCTCAGTTACAAAACAGGACAGCATGGCTCTGATCATTCAATGGACAGAGAGACGGAAGACCAAACTTGAATTTCAAACCAAACACCAAACTGATTCCTATATTTGATCGAGATCTACAGTACCGATAGTCCAATACCAGTTCCAAATTCTTTCATTTCTCCTTAGTTTGCACACCAAATCTCAGTCCTTATTATATTGCTGAACTGACACCTTCAGAACCATCAAAACAACATAAGACATCATCAAGGTTGCCTAAGTGGGGCTATTAACAGCCAAATAACACACAATTTGTAGGGCAAATATGAGAGTGACCACCCGTGATCTCTGTTTATTAGCCTCCTGGATCAACAGATGTAGGGTGGATGTCAAGTAAAACTGGGAACCAGTTGTCAATTCAACATCAGAACCTCAAATGTCTATCTGTACTAGCCATACTTCCAAAAGAAGTGTTATTGGACTAGTAAAGCTGCTTATTTTGGTAAAGGATGGGTGGCAGGAAATGCTAACATTGATAAAGTCTGAAAGGACAACTGATTCGGAGAATCCAACCTGGCTACTAAGTTTTGAGATATGTGCTGACGTGTTGGTGAATGAGACAAACGCAGTCATTTCTGGCATGAATGGTTAATCTATAAACCAATTTAATGTGATGTGTGTGTCCAAGGATTATGAACATGCCCCTTGAGGTTGTTCAGATTGCTTTTTCCGCTAATTTTTCTGCAGATGAATACTCTGATTTGGAAGTTCAATGCTTCTGGTGGCCACAGTACCCAATCTACTTATGCAGTGATCAAATTTAGAGCGATCTCCCCTGTTTAATTGTTTATGTATCTTCTATTTGGAAACTTCCCATTATTTTTCACATTCATGTTTTCCTTTAGCAGCTGTCACTAACAAGCTTTTAACTAGACACGATCTTCCTAAAAAAACATATGTTACTGATAAATCTTGTGTGTGCTTTGCACTAAGAGTGGATACAAAACTTTTTCTCCAACTGTGTGGAGATTCACTGTATTAAAGTGTCATACATATGTGGCAGGCAGTAGTAAGTCAAACATCGAAATGGATAACATGCTAATTTCTGCTGCCTTGTGGAATGTTTCCAAAATATGAAATTATGTACATTTGCAAAATGTTTGCAGGAGCTTTGCGCAGATGCTTTGAGGAAACTGGTATGAACACTAACGAACTGGCACTTGCTGTGCCAGGCTCAAAGGTTGCACAAGATTTATGGGATTTTGGAGCGCCAAGCATTGCAACACGGCGAATAGACTGGTTCTGAAGAGACTGGAGACTACACGAGGTGGAGTTGTAACTTGATGTTGTGAACTTGACTCACATTGAGGTAGAAGCTGGTCCTGTGGCCAGAGGTGATGGGCTTTAGAAGAAAGAATGCATGATAAATCAGGATGGTGAACTTTAGATAGGAGAGATTTCGGGACAGAGTAAGTTTAGATCTCAAGTAATAAGTTTTTTAGCGCAGCCTGGCAAAGTTTTGTGATTGGAACAAGTGGAGAATCCTAGCTTCTAGGAGCAACACAGAGCGACGAGAGCTGAATTGGGTAGCTCTCATACACAAGAAAGGCACGCACACAAAAAAAATAGCAACTTTTTTGCCATATGTGCCCTGCCTTCTCTCATCAAATTGACCGGCCTCAAAACATTTAGGCTTACTTTGCATTAGAACCAAAGAAGGTGCGTTCAAACACGACATAACCAAATGTGTGGCAATGTGCAAGTGTCGTTCGACTAAAAAGCTAGTTTTCTTGCTCGAGATATAGCTAAAGTCAGCTATGTTAGCATAACCTTTACTTCCTAGTTGCAATAACTGGAGTACTAGAATAGTAACTACTAACTTCCACCTATTTGTCCAGACCCCATGCAAGTATCACTTTTACCAACTAGAATAGTCAGGTCCAGTTCTGGAACAACTAAAAAATCGGCCAAATAAGGGTCGTGAGAAATAATGATCTTAGATTTATTTTTTCTTATTTCCTCAAACATGAATTTCACATTTACAGTAACTACTAACTAAACTCCAAACAAAAGTTATTTTATTCATGTTTTTCAAGTTGACCGCTCGAATCATGACCGCATCTCGAATACAAACAAGATAAAAATAAAATCACTTGCATAACTAGCAATAACTACTAGAAAGTAGTAGTACCCAAAAGGCTCTGGATGCAGTAAGTAGGACGGACCTGAGGGCGGCCTCCTCCCTGGCATGGATGGCGGCAAGGTCGAGCACGCAGCCGGCCGGGTCGAGCGGGTCGTCATACTTGCCGACGACTGAGAACTCCTGGATGTAGTTGGCCTTGAGCACCCTCACATTCCGCCGCTCGCCCCTCTCCGCCCTGCCCACGCCCTCCTGTGATCTACGCCGTCATGGAAACAAAGCAAACCAAGCACCGAACAGAGACAGAGCTGGAGGCAGAGAAGTAGGTAAACGGCATGGAGACTGAAGCGGGGAGCAAAGGGGGAGATTTGGGAAGGATATGGATGACGAGGAGGTTGCTCGGGCGGTCGAAGGAGACGATCTGGCCCTCGAAGTCCTCCCCGAGGGTGGTCCTCGCGGAGATCACCACGCCGACCGCGAACTCCTCGCCGCCGACCTCCATGGGTGGGATGGGGGGAGGACGGGAGGTGCGTGAGAGGGCGGACCGGAGCTGTGTCTGCGTGGGGTTTCGGAGTGCGGCAGATTCTGCGGGGCGATGCGCGTGCCAGTGAAAAAAAAGGGGCTGGTGGAGGAAGACTACGGCCCGCTTGGCGCTTGCAGTGTTTTCCCCCTCTTGATTCCGTGTATATACGCGGCCTGGTTCAATAAGGCCTGCTTGCGAAGCCCGGATGGATTGACACTATTTGGATCTCCGGCCCCGCCTCGGAAGCTCTTTTTTATTGAAGCCCTAAGAAATCTCTAGAAAAAGGGAGACCTCTGCAAAGGTCCTCTCTGCAAAGGTCCTCTCTACTCGTCTCTTAACTCAACAAGTGTCGCATACTTCCTCCTTCCTCGTGCGATCCCCATTAAGTGTCTGCATGTTCGCTAAGTGTTGAATAAGAGAAAAGGTGAGATTAGCCGGAGAGACAAATGGAGGGATGAAACTACCGCATTTTACTTTATTTTTAAAAACGAAAATTCAAAACGAACCGTTTGTTCAAATTACGAACTGTTTTTAATTTTCAACTCCTCGCGCCGAGATTATCAAAATTGAATCTCATGTTGATAGGTTTTGACGAACTTTTTTTATACTTCCAGAGCTAGTACGCTTGTACTTCGGGTTTGAGTGTAGTTGTACTTCGGATTTCAGTATACTTGTACTTCGGGGTTTCAGTATACTATATACTTGGGTTACAATATTTATGTGCTTTGTGAACAAGGAGAGAAAAAGTGGGATGAGCAGGAGTGAGAAAGGGAGAGATGAAACTACGGCTTTTTCATTTATTTTTGAAAGCCGAAGATTCAAAACGAAATATCTTGAGAACCGTTTATCTGAATTATGAAACGTTTTCACCTTTGATCTTCTCGCATCGAGATCTTCAAAATTAGATCCCATGTTGTTAGATTTTGACGAACTTTTTTTGTACTTCCTGTAACAGCCCCAACTTGGCAATGAAAAATACGAAGAATTTTTCCACTTTTTGTTTCCATGATTGCATCATAGCATCCACATGCAATTGCTAATTCAAACATCCATTTGGAAACAAATTGAATTGGGGAGGCCAACTTCCCAACCTCCAAACCAATGACCATGCTCAACTTAGCAAACCAATTCATTCTTGGACTTCCAAATGGTTTAGGAAGTTCCAAGTATACTTTTGGAAACCATTTCTCAATTTCTAAATATTGCCAAATGAGAGATAAATATGAGAATCCCAAATTGGCTAAATTCCTTTACTATTTTTGAAACCAAGTTAAACTTTCCAAAAATTCAAACTAAAATCACGGAGTGCTTCAATGTTATTGTTAGAGCCTCCATGATTAAAGTCACTATTTTTGGAAATGGTTAATTGCTCCAATTAAATGCTTTTTGCAATTTGTCAAAAATGACCAAATTTAAACCTCATGAACAAATGTTGCCCAAAACATTTTATTCTTGACCACAAAATTTTGTGGAGATTCTAAAGGTTAAATCTAGCTTATATGAATTTTATGGAATTTACAAAAATGTTTTAGTGCCTCATTTAAATTCCTGAAGTCTGCTGAACTTAAAAAGGAAAAACAGAAAATGCATAATTGTTTAAATTACTGACAGTGGGTCCCCACTTTCAGTCTCTCTCTCTCTCCCCTCCCTTCTCACTGTGCGCCATGGCGCACTGGCGCCATGCCGCGGCCGTGCCCACCCATGCCGCCCTGCCCCCGCTCGACCTGCTGCCCTGAGGTGATCAAGGAGGACCCCCACCTGCTCCTCCTCCTCGCCTGCTCCCTCCCCTGTGCTCTCCCTCTCCCTCCATACGTGCGCACCACGGCCGAGCTCTAGCTCGAGCTCGTCGACCCGTCGCCGATGCTACATGCCGCCCAGGACGAATCGGGGCAGGCCATCTCCTTCCCCGCGTCCTTCTCGTCCTCCCAGGCCAAGGAATCGAGTCGGGACCGGTTGTGCCAACGCCGGCGTCCCCGACACCGTACGCCCCCTGCCGCCACTCACCGGCCCGATTCCGGCGAAATCTACCATCACTCCGCCGTCCAAACTCCACAATCGGCCGAGGTGGGTTTCTCTCCGTCTTGGCCCTTTTTCCCGCGCCCCTTTTTCCTATCCTCGCCGTCGGTTTGGTCGCCGTCGGCCACCGCCGCGTCCCCGCCAGTGTGCCCGGCCTCGGGCCCCGGCCTGACCGGCCACAAGGCCGGCTGGCTCGGGCAGCTGCCCGGCCTCGCCCCGGCCTGGGCTCGCACTGGGCCGGCCAGACGGCCGGACCCTTCGGCCACAGCCCCGGCCTAGCCCCCAGCCTGGGTCGGCCAAAGGCCGGCCTCTTCGGGCTGCCCCCGGCCTTGGGCCCGGCCTGGCCGGATGTGCGGCCGGCCTGTCTGCTTTTTACTTTTCCCTTTTTGGAAACTAAAAGGGTTTAAAATAATTGATATCTTTTTAATTGGTGAACCAAATTTGACAAACCAAATATCAATTTAAGCAGGAAAACAAACCCTACAACTTGGAATCATTAAATTTGTCTTTTGGACTTATATTCTTGTTGTTTATATAGGAGTTCCTAAAATGGGTTAAATAATACCAAATTGGGAAAAATCATAACTTATTAAATAATCATCCAATTTTTATAAATAAAATATCAATGTGATCAATATGTCAAATGCTTTTCAACCATGTCAATGTCATGTCATGATCACAAATATTTATTTGATGAATTTACTTAATTGATTAAAGAAATTAAATTCAATTAATTATTTAATTCGCTATTTAATTATCGGTGCTCCGAAAATTACAAATGAGGTACCAAACTGATCAGAAGAACAAACCCTATCCATTCATGTCATGTTCATACATATTTGAGCCACTTCTCTAATAATTTGATAATTTATAAAGAATGTGGGCACTAAGATAAATATGGGGTTGTTTCCAAATAATTGCACTAATTATTTGGCTCCCCATTTAATGTTGTTATTTAAATTATATAATGATATCCTTGCATGAAATTGACATGTCATCATGTGATTGAGCATTGCACTTGTCCTCGTGTGATTTATTTGTTCTTTGTGTTATTTTTGGGTATCGATAGATTCCGGAGTTGAGGTCACCCCAACCTATCCCGACGAGCCGTACTACACGCCCCGGCAGCAAGGCAAGAGATAACCTAACCTTCTTGGCGTTCTAGCATCCTAATGTTTTATAAACTTATTTTACCCACCATAATATTGCATGCGGTTCAAATGTCAGTTTTGATCAAGACTTAGAGTATCCTATGAATGCATGTTATTCCCCGAGCCAATCACATGTATCCCTACCTATGAACCTTAGTGTTGATGTGTTGGCCGGAGACAAGAATATAATTGTTGTATTTATATGCTTAGCCATGCTTAGTCAAATGCTAGCAATGTCCGTTGTTTTAATTCCATAATTGTTGATGTTGATGGAATGTTTCGGACATGGTGGATATGTGGGTTGTTTAATTAAAATGCTAAGAAGGCTTGGGTGAGTTGCCATCGGGGATGGTGTTTTGCCTCACTCTTGCCCCTAGGTGCGAGTTCTTGTCTCTAGACTCAAGATCGAGCGTGCTGCCATTGGTGGGTGTATGGGCGCCTTACTGACCAAATAATTTGTGAGGGTCTTGTCAAGGGTCCTCTAGTTTGCTATTTCCATTTGCGCGTGTGTGGTGTGGGTGGAAAAGAAAACGAGGATGGTGGTGTTTAGGATGTGGCCGCGGGGCAGGGCGCTGGGAGCGCTGAACCTGTCCATCCGCACACGGATGGTCCTTGAGTAAGCCTCATGCATTGTAAAGGTCTAACCGCGCCCGCTCGCCGGCCTTCCCCGGAAGAGGGCCAATTAGGTGAGCCGGATGGTACCAATGGGTAAAATAGTACACCCTTGCAGGGTTTAATCTTTCGAAAAGCCGTGTCCGCGGTTATGGACGACTTGGGAACGGATATACTGAAAGTGCATGGTTGCCCCCATGCATGGTTTTGGTAATTAATGACAATCTCGATGGACTAAGATTTGTTTGAGCTCTATGTGTAGGTTGTCCTTTATCTTGTGTCAAGGTCATTTGTTGATCAAGACCAAGCTTGTCTCCATGTGTTGGAGTCAAGATGCTTTGCTTGATCTCCATTTGTTGGAGTCAAGCTCAAGGGAAGAAAAGATTTGTGTTGATCAAAGGCCAAGTGAAGATATGCCGAAGAGGAGCGTCTCCCATCTTGGTGTATGGGGGAGCATCAAGTGAATCTTCACCGAAGCGCAATCGAGGAAGGTGGTGCGTCTTGAGGAGATGAAGATCGTCTTCATCGACCTCAAGTGGTTTAAGCGCAAGGCAAAGGTATGATCTTGATAGGGTTTCTATTTTACCGGTCTCATGTTGTTTAGTGAGAGACCGGGTTATAGGATAGATAACCGTACTATCAAGAGGGGCTCTCGACCGAATATCGTGATCGTATCGCCGTAGAGAGCACAAACCTTTGCATCCATGCAATCATCTTTATTGGTTCTTATTTGTCTCTTATCGTGGTGTGGTCTTGGTGCTTGTCATGCTTGTCATGACAAAGCCAAGTTCACCGAAAACGGTTTTCATATGCGTCCCCTATTGCGTTTTCGGTATTGGAGATTTTGCCGGTTCATCCGTGCGGAAGATTTCTCTCTTCCATTTCTTTGCAAAATCTCCATTGCTTGTTTGCCTTTTTCAAAGGTAGCATTTGACGTCCTCTTTCCAACAAAATTGGTTTTACTCAATTCGGACTTCAATTGCAAAAGATCCGGCATTTTCGGTTTGCGAAAAAGAGTTCTTAACTTTCCCCATTTGGTTTTATTATATTTTCTTGG
Organism: Puccinellia tenuiflora; assembly: GCA_012064385.1. Lineage (NCBI taxonomy): Eukaryota > Viridiplantae > Streptophyta > Magnoliopsida > Poales > Poaceae > Puccinellia > Puccinellia tenuiflora. Next base: position 147,205 of record QRDG01002529.1, read on the forward strand.
ACTATGATGTTTCTCTGCATAATCTTGTTGTGCTTGTTGTGACGATTCCAACAAGTCCAAGATTATCGAAAACGGAGTTCGTGGATGAAAGTTATTGCATTTCCGATTTGCAAATGGGAGCTTTTACCTTTCCCCATTTATTTTTATATTATATTCTTGGACTATGATGTTTCTCTGCATATTCTTGTTGTGCTCGTTGTGACGATTCCAACGAGTCCAAGTTTATCGAAAACGGAGTTCGTATGCGAAAGTTATTGCGGTTTTATTTCGGAGATTTTATTAGACAGATTTCAGAAAAATGAAAAAGAAAAAAAAAAAAGGCTGCCGGCCTGGCCGGGCCGAGGCCGGCCCAAGGCCGGGTCGCTCGGGTGGTGTCCCGGCCCAACTATTTCCCGCGAGGCCGGACCAGGCCGGTCCCAGGCCGGGGCCTTCGGGCTGTGCCCCGGCCTCCTCTCCCGTGCGGGCCGGCCCAAGGCCGTTACTAGGCCGGTTCCTCTGTTTCCTGATTCGATCGTTGCGTTTCTGTTCTGGCCGGCCTGGCCGACTCCAGGCTGGGTGCAGGCCGGGCTGTCTGGGCAGTTTTTTCTCCATCTTTGTCCAACTTTTTCTCCTACAACGGCTCCTTTTTGGAGCCACCTATAAAAGGGTTTTCTTCCCCATTTTTCTTGTAGATCTCATCCCTAGCTCTCTCTCCTCCATTGCCAACATTTTGAGAGCTCGATTCCTCCTAATCCCTCCGATGATTCTTGCCCAAATTTAGGGAAACAAGAGAGGAGATCTAGATCCATCTTTCCACCAAACAAAATCTCCTCTAAGTGAGGGGAACTTGTGGGATCTAGATTTTGGAGTTCTTGGTGTTTCTCCTCCGTTCTTCCTCCTAAATCCCTCCGTAGCATTAGTTGCTTCGGTTGGATTTTGGGGAGAAGAACTTGACCACTTGGTGTGTTCTTCCCCTTTTGCATTTGTTGCATCGGGTTGTGCTCCCCACGGTGATTCGTGGGATTGAAGGTTGGAAGCTTGTTACTCTTGGGTGCATTGTGTTCCCAAGAGCTTTGTGCCTCTTGGGTGCATTGTGTACCCTAGACGGTTTGGAGGTGCCGCGAAGTCTTCGCTTGTGGAGCTTCGGCACGAGTTTGGGAGCCCCCAATTGGGTTGTGGGTGTGTGCCCCAAGAAGAAGTTGTAAAGGGCTCCGGAATCCGCCTCGAAGGATTCCGATAGTGGAAGGTGAACCGATCCCTTGGGTGAGGTTCATCGGAGAATAGGGTGAGGCCTTTGTGGCATCTTGAGTAGGCCTTTTGTGGCGAGCTCACACCCCTCCAACGAGACGTACTCCCTTAACAAGGAGGAACTCGGGAATAAATCTTCGTCTCCGCGTGCCTCGGTTATTTCTATACCCGAGCTTTTACTTATGCAAATTTACATTGTGATAGCCATCGTGCTTGAAGTCTATATCTTGCTATCTCCTTGTTACTTGCCTTGTTTAGCATAGGTTGTTGGTGCACTTAGGTAAACCTAGAATTTAGGTTGTTGGCTTGTTAATTTAAACACCTAGTTTTATTCCGCAATTATCAAGCCCCTAAATAGAAAAAGTTTTAATCGCCTATTCACCCCCCCCCCCTCTAGGCGACATCTCGGGCATAGTTGTTCTTTCAATTGGTATCAGAGCCTCGTCTCTCTTGTTTGGCTTTACCGCCTAGAGAGTAAAGATGTCGTTTAGAGAATTAGTGCACGATCCCACTTTTATATTCAATGGCACAAATTATGATATATGGAAAATTCGCATGCTTAATCTTTTTAGGGATATAGACCCAATTTTAAAGAGTGTTGTAGATATGGGTTTTTCTCCTCCAAAGGATTCCCAAAATTTATCCTTAGAGGATGAGAAAAACTCTTATCTCGATACTCTAGCATCTAATGGTCTTACATGTGTTTTAAGCGATGTAGTGCTTGAGTCAATCATGCCTTTCCGGAACGCCCATGAGCTTTGGACCAAGCTTCAAGAAAAATATGGAGTGTCCAACGCAATTGAGGATGATTGCTCTCCCTCCACCTCCGGCCGTGACGAGTTCTCGTCTTCATCTACTTCACCAAAATATGGTAAGCCACAAACTAATGTGATGGTGAGTAGTGATAGGTCTTGCAATATTGATAGTGAGCTATTCTTTGATAATCTTTTATCTCTAGCTTGTTGCAATGCCTCATCTTTGGACTTAAACTATTCTAGCACTTCTAATGTCATACATGCTAGTGTTGATAGTCCTTGTATATCATCCAAAAATTGCTTAGATAAATCAAATGATGATATGCTTGCTTTATCTTGTTGCCATGATAAAAATGCTTGTGTCTCCTCTAACTCTTGCATGAACAATAATGTAGAGGAAACGCAATTTGCTATGCAACAAGATGTGAACTTGAGTAGTTCAAAACTTAATTGCTCTTCTTCATCCATCACTTATTGCCTTATGGCTAAATCTTCTTCTAGCAATGATGATAATAATGATGATAATGTTGATGATAATAATGATGAAGAAGATGATATTGAAAAAATTAATGCTAGGCTTCAAAATAAAGGTCTAATGATTCTCAAAGCCCTTCCTAGTAATAAAAGTGCCCAAGCTAACCTCTTCGAAATCATGAGCACTCTTATTGAGCGTGGGCAAACTATTGAGGCCTTGGAAGCAAGCCTTGAAGAAAAAGGTAAGATCGAAAGAGATGATGCTATGGAGAAAGCATCATTAGAAGATGCTCTTGAGGAAGAGCATGAGACTCGTGCTTCTCTAGAGGAGAAACTAAATTCTATCGAGGAGTCTCATAATGATATAATTGCTAAAATCATTAAAGAACGTGACCATGCTCATGCTAAATATAAAGTGTTTAAAATGGAAAATGCTAGATTAAATAATGAGCTTGTCATGTTATCTTCCTCTACTCCTAATGTCAATGATGCTTGTGCTACTAACTCCACTTCTTGTGAAGCATCTATTATAAAGGAGAATGTTGAGCTAAGGGCTCAACTTGAGTTGCTAACGAGCAAGTATGAGAAATTGGAAGCAAGTCATGAAAAGCTATCTAGCTCTAATGATAATCTTCTAGCATCCTATGGGAAGTTGGAAGAAAATCATGAAAAGCTATCTAGCTCTAATGATGAACTTCTAGCATCCTATGCTTGTCTCAAGTTGGCTCATGAGGCCATCACTACAAAGGTAACATCAAGTGAGCCTCATGTGGATATTAGCACAACTTTAATTAAAAATGCTCTATTGCCATGTGCTAGTCCTAGTAGTTCATCCACTAAAAATGTTGGTACATCATGTGATGAATTACTTGCTTTGCCTTGTTGCTCTAACAATGATGCATCTACCTCCTCTAGTTCTTGTGTTGTCACTAACCATGTAGGGAAAAGAGGAGAGCTCAAGGCCCAAGCCACTTCTTTGAAGAAAGGCTTGGAAAAGCGTCATGAAGGGAAGCGTGCACTTGACAACATGTTGAGTGTGCAACAATCCCCCAATGACAAGAGTGGACTTGGATTCATCTCCAACAACAAGGACAAGTCCAAGGTTGAGAAGAAGAATAAGGGCCAAGTTCAAATCAAGAATCCGGCCAAGATCACTTGCTTCAAGTGCAAGCTAGAAGGGCACCATGTTTGGGATTGCCCAATGAAGAAGAAGATGCCTCTTAGTGAGAAGCAACTAGGGAAGCGGCCTCTTGCTCAATCTCGTGCTCAACCACGAGTTGAACAAAGGCCACCTCCCAAGAAGACTCAAGTTATTGCTCCTCAAGTTGAGGAGCCTATTAAGAAGAAGAAGAGTCGGTGTTGCTACCTTTGCCGTGGCAAAGGTCATTTTGCTTCTTCATGCACTAACGGTACCCCATCCAACCCTATCATAATTGATGATGTTTATTCTATTGGGAAGGATAGAATTGGCAATGTATTTGCCAAATATGTGGGAGCTCAAAGTGGTGTGAAGAAAAGCACCATTTGGGTTCCCAAGCCTATTGTGACTAACCTCTTAGGACCCAACTTGGTTGGGGACCAACAAGTCTCAAACTTGATCAATAGGTGTTGTGGATGGCATTGGTGACTTGCTATTTTTGAAGAATTAAGGGATCTTCATGGTTTTATCTCATCAAGCCAAGTCAATTGGATCATCACATACCTATCTCATAACCAATGCTTCCTCCTTGCGGTAACTTGTATTTAACTCATATATTCATTGAAAGTTGCTTGCTCCCTTGCATGTGTTAGTCTTGTTCCTAATATGTGCTTGTATGTGATATGCTTCTTTCCTACTAGTCTTGTTACTCAAGGTTGTGTATGTTAGTTGTGTATCATGTATGTGTAATTTGTGTGTTAGCTTTTTTTGAATCTTGTGTGGATTTCATTTGGCTCTTTGAGTTATTAATGGACTATCCCATTTTGGGGGAGTGATGTGCTTTGTGCACCTCACAAACCTAAAATGTATGTACATGAAGCACACCACCTAGTATTGATATTTCATATTATCTAGTTACTATGTGGTATGTCATATTCATGAGAAATTCAAATTCTACATGTCCATTGATTTCTCTAGTTGGTTTTTAATTGCCTCTTGTTTAAAAATAAAATAAATTATCACATTATGGGGGAGTAATAAGCTATGTGCATATTACAAGCCCATAAAAATGTGAACATTTGAGGTTTGCCACTTAGAGTTGATATTGTACATTATCCATTTCCTATGTGGCATGTTTACTCAAACAAGTTCCAATTTTCCTTTATGGTTACCCTTTGGTTCTTGTTTGCTTGGGTTTGCTTGGTGTGGTTTTTCTCTAAATATGCCTTCCATATATTATGTGAGAAACCATTTGTTTCCTTTATTCTAATCATGGCTTTGCCGGTTTGATTCGAATAATTGAAAACTACCAACAACCCTCTTTAAAAATGGTGTTTTAATTCCTATCTTTTTCCATTTGCTAGTTGTGGTGAAGTTGGTCTTGTACATCATTCCTTTATACCACCGAGAAATATCTCTATATACTCCTTGTCCATGACAAGTGATACTAGTAATTGTGGTGGATTTTGTAGACCATCTTCACATTGGCTCTTGCGTTGATTTGCTTTATCTATTGCCTTCCTTGCCTTTTGAATGGATCCTATCTTTCAATCGGTAGTGTTTAGTGTTTTAGATAAAATATGGAGAGTAATGATCCCTTGTGCATGCATTTTGTATTCAAATGCAAATATCAAAGATAATGCATGTATATTGGGGGAGCATTCCTTTTATTTAGAACACTAACCTATCTATCAATTTTGATCCTTTTCAATTGGCATTTGATTCTTTATCTTGTGTTGGTACCTTCAATTGGTATTAATTGGAATTTAATATCTCCTCCATAGATATTTGTTCCAATTAATATTTATTGTGGGAGTCTTGATACCTTCTTGACTATTTAACTTTACTTGATTTCGGTCAAGTATCTACCCTCTTCTTGGTATCTTTTCTCTAAAATGACATTTGTTGTTTAATTGGTATCTTATTTTCAATTGATGTCTTATCGATCATTTGTTGTGTTGATTTGATTCTTTTGATATCACACCTCATGTGTTGATGTGTTATGGAATCAATCATTAGTTGATTTGATTTTTTCCTCAATCATGTGTTGATTTGGATTTTGATATAATTGGACAACCTTTTCTTGTCACACCTTGGTGTGCCTTATTGGTTACTTGGTGTTTTTGTCCAATTTGTATCTCTTTTGGTTCTTGTAAGTCTATGCATGCTTTTTACTAGTATATATATATTTAGCATGCTAGTCTTTCTAGTTCCAAATATAGGGGANGACATTTAGAAGATATGCAAGGACTATCAACACAAGCATGCGAAACATTTATAGTTCTAGATGTGTTTAAGTCTAAAGATAAATCATTGCAATAAGATAGAGATGAAATATCATCTATAAGAAGCTCACTATCATCATTGCATAATTTATCCCTACTCACCATTGCATTATTTTGTGGCTTGACACATGTAGGTGAAGTAGAAGAAGTTGAGAACTCATCACGCCCGGAGGTGGAGGGAGAACAATCATTCCCACAATAAATGGACACACCATACTTGTCTTGAAGCTTGGTCCATACCTCATGAGCATTCCGATAAGGAGAGATCGACAAAGAAATTGCATTTCTCAAAGACTTGAAAATCACTTTAGAAGCTCCATCATCTAGATAAGAATTTTCCTCATCCTCTAGAGGAGAAAAACCCATATCTAGAATTTGCTCTATATAAGGATTAATGTCTCTAAAATAATTTAGCATGCGATTTCTCCAATCATCATAATTAGTGCCATCGAATATTAAATAGGCATTGTGCACTAAACCACTAGACGACATCTTTACTCTCTAGGCCGTGAAGCCCTATAAAGAGAGAACCCGCTCTGATACCAATTGAAAGGACACGGATGTCGCCTAGAGGGGGGGGGGGGGTGAATAGGCGATTTAAAATTATTACGGTTAAGGCTTGAATAAATGCGGAATAAAACTAACGTTTAATTTATCAAGCCAAAACCTAAACTAGCTAGGTTTACCTATGTGCACCAACAACTTATGCTAAGCAATATAATCAACTAGGTGATAGCAAGATATATAACTTCAAGCTCGATGTCTATCACAAAGTAAATAGCATAAGTAAGAAGCTCGGGTATAGAAATACCGAGGCACTTGGAGACGATGATTTATCCCGAAGTTCACTTCCCAATGGAAGCTAGTCTCCGTTGGAGCGGCGCGGTGTACACCAAAGTGAAACACCGAGTAGTCTTGATATGGCACACCGTATCTCCGTTTTGTCTTACCACCAATGTGGCGAGGCACTTGTCACTATGTTGCCGTTGAGATTGACAACTAGAACCTTTACAAGGATGAAGCTCACTCCACAAGTTGGAGGATCTTCACCAAATGCACCGAGCCGCCAAGACTTGATGCTTCAAGGCCAGGGCACACACCACAACTCAATTGGTGGCTTCCGGCAATGTCTTCGTAGCTACCAAATCTCCTAGACGAACAAGGTTGAGTCACACTCCACAATTGGAGGCTCCCAACAAATCCCGTGAGCCACCAAGACTCCGAGAAATCAACAACCGTCTAGGGTACCAACGTGCCCTAGAGGAACAAGCTCTAGGGCACCAAAGAACCCAAGAGTGATAAGCTTCTCAACTTCACTTCCACGTATCACCGTGGAGAACTCAAACCGATGCAACTAATGCAATGGCAAGAACACACTAAGTGATCAAGTTCCTCCAACCCGAATCCAACCAAAGAAACTAATGCTTGGGAGGTATTAGAGAGGAAGAACATAGGAGAAACACCAAGAAACTCCAAAGATCTAGATCCAAAGTGTTCCCCTCACTTAGAGGAGAAATCAATCGGTGGAAACGAGGATCTAGATCTCTTCTCTCTTTTCCCTCAAAAAGTAGCAAGAACTATTGGAGAGATTGAGAGATAACCAAGCTCAAGAGGGTCAACAATGGAGGGGAGAAATAGCTCAAGAAGTTGGCCAAAGGTTAGGGTTTATTTGGGGAAGAAGCCCCTTAAATAGGAGGCCAAAATATGGCCGTTGGAACTGTTTTCGGGCAGCCAAAACAGGGCAGCCGGCCTGTGGGCCGGCCTGGGCCGGCCACCCCACAGAGCAGCCCGTCCTGGGAGCCGGCCTAGGCTGGCCTGGGGGCTGGCCACCCACCTGAGCCGGCCGGCCTTGGAGCCGGCCTAGGCTGGCCTGGGGGCTGGCCACCCACCCGGCGATACGAAAACTTTAATATCTTTTTCATCCGGACTCCGATTTCGATGATCTTGGGTTCGTTGGAATCGTCACAACGAGCACTACAAGATTATGCAGAGAAACATCATAGTCCATCATGTGAGGATAAAACCAAATGAAGAAAGGTAAACCTTCTCATTTGCAAACCGGAAATGCAATATCTTCCACATACGAACTCCGTTTTCGATAATCTTGAACTCGTTGGAATCGTCACAATGAGCACTACAAGATTATGCAGAGAAACATCATTGTTCAAAAAGATATGGTAAAACCAAATGATGAAAGGTCAAACCTTTCTATTGAAAACTGGAAAACCATATCTTTTGCAAATGAAGTCCGAATGACATGAAACTACTTTTGTTGGAAAGAGGACGACAAATGCTATCCAATAACAAGTGAAAATATTGAAACCAAGCAAGGGAGATTTTGCTAATAATTGGAAGAGTGAAACCTTCCACATAGATGGACCGGCAAAATCCCCAACATCGAAAACTCAATAGGAGACACATATGAGAACCATTTTCGGTGATCTTGGCCTTGTCATGAAAAGCACGACAAGAACCAATACCACACCACGATAAGAGCCAAATAGGAACCAATAAAGATGATGCCAAGGATGCAAAGGTTTGAGATCTCGATGACCGATACGCTAAAGATCACTTTAGAGCCCCTCTTGATAGTACGGTTACCTTTCTAACAAACCCGGTCTCTCAACTACATCGCGAGACCGGTAAAATAGAAACCCTATCAAGATCATACCTTTGCCTTGCGCATTCCACTTGAGCTAGATGATGACGATCTTGATCTACTCTCAAGTGGATCACCTTTCTTGATTGTGCTCCGCTTGGTGAAGACTCGCATATTGCTCCCCCATACACCAAGATGGGAGAGGCACTCTTCGACATATCTTCACTTGGCCTTTATCTTGGTGACGATCACCACGTGACGCCATCCTCCATGGGCAACACAGGGTCTTCCTCTTGATTCATGCTCATGGAGAAACACCTTGGCCTTGATCAACAAATGATCTTCTTCTTTTAGCCTTGACTCCAACATATGGAGTCCAAGCATTCCTTAAGGACCAACACTGCACATATAACTCAAAGCACATATTAGTCCATAGATATTGTCATTAATTACCAAAACAACACATGGGGCAACCATGCTCTTTCAACATACCTCATGCCACCCACATCACGGAATAAATATTTTCATCCTTGCTGCCAGGTTGTTCATGCGCATGCCAGGAAACATGGACAATCTATTCCTACGTTTATCGGAGGTACCATGGAGAACCCGTGGACAGTACACATTTCCTGTTCGTGAGCACCAACGGTTTGAAAAATGAGCCCACCGCTCCCCCAAGTTGAATTCCCCTTGAGTTCATTAAGATCTTTTTACTCTTAGGTTTGTTGGGAAACGCTAGGTTGCTCCGCCAAATTACAATCATGCAGACTATGAATATGGCAGGACTTATCAAAGTGTTCATTTGCATAACACCGGTCCCCCCAGTTCACTCACTAATTCCAACTATGCTATATAGAAAGGTAAAATAGAAAGACCATTTTGTGGAGTTAACTATGGTTGCGAAATATTATATGAACATGTTATGGCAAAAAGATGCTGAACACATGACTTCTCACGAGATAATGTCTCATCAACACAACTCACTACTAATGTAATTCCATTTTCCCATGTTTATATGGGCTGTTCACTAGGAATCTCTGTAGCAAGAAATGGTAGCAACCCCTGTTTGTTCGTTTTAGAAATCTTAGCATTTAAGATTGAAATGTCGTTTATACTGGGAAAACATATTGGAACAACATTGACTCTTTGGATTGGATAATTTCCCCAAATATGTCATGGGAAACACCCAAATATGCTCGGCGAAGGATCATGGGAGGAGCGTCGACGCCCAAGTGGAAGATTCCTTTACACCCTTTGGAACGTGTGGAACGAAAGAAATTGTCGCATCTTCAGGAAAACTCGCATCACTCATATCAAAGTTCCATCCTGACTTTTGACGACATTAAGCCGCGATATTTAGCTTTTGGGGCTGCCTTGCCGACTGTTGGCATGGCTGATGTTTTCAGTTTTTGTTTATTCCCTAGGGTGTTCACAATATCCCTTCAAAAAACTTCTTCCTGTAAATATTTCTCTACTCTTCTACATGAAAAGTCAGTGCTTCTGCCGGTTTTTTTTTTAAATGACACCTCTATGATAAGGAGAAAATAGGTATATGCAAATCAAATATATAGACACAAGATCATAGCTAAGCGTCTCCAGTTGAGTCTAAAAAAATTAGTTGTTCCTCAACATAAGAGGGCCTATACAGTACGGTGCCCATCATCCGTTTCTTTTTAAATGTAGACCATCCATTATTATGTATCATAATTTTTATATTTTTTATTCCATCATTGAGTGCAATACAATATGCGTCACTATTATAAGTAGCACGTCATGTTCGCAATGTGAATTATGGTGATATTTTGGTTAGTGCCTATGTTTGTTGTTCAGTGGCAAGACACGGGCATTTAGGTAGTACTCCCTCCGTTCCATAATATAAGATGTTTTAGGCCTTTTTCATATTCGTATTTGTAGCACATGTATCTAGACATGTTTTAGTGTATGTGTTCACCCACTTTCCATTCTTTTAGTCCGAATCTAGACAACATGTAAAACATCTTATATTGTGGAACGGAGGGAGTATCTTTTATTCCGCCTTCCCTATTGATGAGTCCATCGTGTTAATATTGTGTGGTTACCTTAATTGCTAACGATAAATTCGTCCCTGTCAAGAACGCTTCTTTTCAATCATGAAAATTTAATGCTGGTAGTAAAATTGTAGCCGGCAAATTTGTTAGTAAATGTTTTTCAGAATTATACGGAGTATTTTTGTTAGCAATAATAAATGCATATAAGACAGAAAAGTTGTGCCTGTGTTGATGGCCCGGACCATCTGGATACTTCTACTCTCTCCGTCTCAGTTTATACAGCAAATTGACGAAAATAACCACGTGGGCAAAGTTTAGCACAAAATAAACTCGATTCGGACAAAATTTCAAAACTAACCCTTTTTGGCAGCGCCTTACAGCAGGGCGCTACCCTCAATAGGGTAACGCCCCAGTCTGCGGCGCTGCCGTCCGTTTAGGTAGTGCCCCAGACTGGGGCGCTACCCCCCTTACAGTAGCGCCGGCGGCTGGGGCGCTGCCCTCCCAAACTTAAACGCCTAGCCCGCCCCCGACCCAGCACTTACCTCTTCATTCCCCTCACAGCCCGAGCTGCTCTCTCTCTCCACCTCACTTTCCCCAACTCAATCCCCCCTAAAATCTCTCCATTTAGATTGTGTTTGTTGGTGGATTTCGGGTCCATTTGGTGGAAAGAGGTATTCTCCTCCATCCTTAATGATTTTGTCCAATTCAAATCTTGCATTTTGGTGGCATTTGCTTTAGATCTAGGAAACCCTAAATTTAGAATGTGAGGCTAAATATATGGTTTATTTTGGTTGTATTGCTCAATACTTGTGTGTATTATGGCTATGGAGTGTTTGCTTATGATTTCTAGGTTATGGTTAGCACTTTTTGTTAATATGCTAGATTAACTTAGGGTTTGGAGTTAATGGCTTGTTCTTAACTTAATAGTTTGATATTAGTTTGTTATTTGAAATACATAGCTTAGTGCCATATATAGTTATTTTTAACGTGTGTGTGTTGGCATACTAAATTTTTAGATGGAGAGGCTTGTTAGTGTTCATCATGTGGACAAGGAAGCTTTTTTAAAAGGCAATGTCGAGCATGACCCCGACGAGATTGTGGTGGTGTTTGACCGTAGTCCTAACTATGTGGAGGTTGTGGAAAGAATAAGGATTGCGTTGGAATGGACGGATCCAAAAGATTTAGTTGAATTGGAGGGGAGGCATAATGTAGGGTTCGGAATGCACTCTCGTTGGAAGACCATGCCTCTCAACTCCGAGTCGTGTTGGAGTCTATACAAGGAGTTGGTGTCGGGATCTCAAGATAAGGCTCTCGAGTTATTTGTCACAAAGAAGGTTGATTCTCGAGTTCACTTTGATTTGAACCGGTGTGCTTCCAATGAAGTGCAAGACACAACATTGAGTCCACCTCGTATGACCCAACATGAAATGAGTCAACCAACAATTACCCAACAAGAAGCTAGCCAACCTCAAAGCCCTATTCAAAATGACCATTTTGAAGCACCGGAAGAGGAGATTGATGAGTATGAAGACGATGAAGGCGAGGTTGAGCTTCATAACAATTATGTTGGTGATGTGGATGCATATGTTACACTAGAGGACATGAACCATGACATTCCATATACCCGAGGTTACGCATCGGACTCGGAGGACGATGGTCCGTTGGAAGATGTTGATGAGGAAGGGTTCACGGCTAAAGAAGCCGAGCTTTTCAAGAAGGTGGTGGGCCGGGATCATCGGACATCATTGTTTCATGATCTTAGTCTCGCGGATAAAGCCGTGGTTGATGGTGGCACGAGTAAATTGCTTGAACCAAGGCCAACAACGAAGAAGGATATGGATGCAACGAAGTATGGGATTGTTGAAGGAGCGAAATTTGAAAGCTTTTTGGAGTTGAAGACATGGCTTAAGGAGTATGCGGTTAAGTATTATCGACCGTACAAGGTGGTCCACTCCGATGCAAAAAAGCGTTACACGGTTAAATGTGAGGAGGAAGGCTGTCCATGGATTGTACGTGCAAGACCATGGAAAGGGGGGCCTATTTGGTGGATAAAAAGTTGTGTGTCGACACACATGTGTGATGGTCTGGATGTGGATGACGAAGATGTTGAGGATAAACACCGACAGTTAACCTCCGACTTCATCGCCTATAGACTTTCCAATACCATATCGGCACTCCCGACTTTTACCATTAATGGTATCATAGATATGGTGAAAGGCCTCTTCGGTTACACGGTGAAGTACGGAAAAGCATGGAAGGCTAAGCAAGCCGCATTTAAGATGTTGTACGGTGATTGGGAAGAAGCATATAACCGACTCCCCAGGTTGTTGGGAGCGATGGCGGCTACTAACCCGGGCATGTATTGGGTGGTGGAGCCATTACCCAATAAGACCCGGATCATCAATGGTGCACTCGTCCGGGTATTTCGCCGTGCATTTTGGTCTTTTGGACAATGCATACTGGCGTTTAAGCATTGTAGGCCGGTTATCTCTGTGGATGGCACATTTTTAACTGGTCAGTTCAAAGGCACACTCTTGGTTGCAATAGCTCATGATGCGAACGACCGTTTGCTTCCTTTGGCTTTTGCTTTGGTTACTGCTGAGAACAACGATAACTGGGAGTGGTTCATGAATCTTGTACGGACCAAGTGCATTGAGGCTCAAAGAGAGGTTTGTGTCATCTCGGACCGCCACCAGGGCATACTCAACGCGGTGGAGATTGAAATTCCCGGCTATGCTCGTGTGCACCATAGATGGTGCATGAGGCATTTTGTGTCAAACTTCTACAGGGCATGTAACCATATGGCAGCCAGTTCACCTACAACATAATACATCAATTAGTAGATGGTTCGATTTAAACGGGATGAATGGTATCATACCATTTTTACCTGCTCAGGGGTAAGCGCATCAAACTCGTTGGTGTACCGCACGTAGTCCACGTTCGAGTTCCCACTATAATCGGCAACCACGTCCCACATGTATGCCCACGTAGGTCTACGCAGCGGGTTTCCATGGTCCTCCCAAGGTTTGAAACGCAATATTGTCGGCCGACCTACCGGAAAGTGTTCCCACATCCAAACCGAAAGTAGGAGCAATGAACCACCCATACAGCCCTCTTTTCCGATTCTACGGCAAGCATCATCCAACTGCACAAGTGGAAGCACAATTAGATAATTTCTTTACCGTAATAGGTGGAGAAAATATGAAACATTGATTACCTGACGGTATAAGTAGGCTAGTGCAGCTGAACCCCAACTCAGTTTCCTCTGGCTCATTAACGCCTTCAGCCACATCCACGGAGCGTGCCGACCACCGGCGTCAGCAAACAAAGACCTAGAGATGACATACCACACGTATGCACGTGCATACTGCAGAATAGTCTCCTCATTAGCGTCAGCGGGGCACTGGCTAAACTGTTGTTTTATCCAAACATATGTGGCATCGGAGGGGTTTCTTTCCTTAGTCGGGTCTACCTTCAATGGAGGTACCTTACCAATAAGACCAAACATCGACTCACGCCAACCTTCGGGATCTGTGCTAAAACACACAGGATCTCCGTCAATGGGGAGTGCAAGGATCATCGAGACATCCTGAAGAGTCACGGTCATCTCCCCGGTGCGGAGGTGAAAAGTATGCGTCTCCGGCCTCCACCGGTCAATAAGTGCGGTGAGGGCAGCAGGGTTCATGTTCGGCGTCGACCGAGTAACTAGGCTGAAGAACGGAAGGAGTCCTAGACGAGTTATGTACGGTGTGTACCGCTCGTCATATGGCATCGCATTGGACGAGACCTCGTGATACCTCATCCGCAGAGGTGAAAAGACCTACACAAAATCACAACTTAGAACATTACAAAATCCATATAATATTCTCATATGACACAATTATCAATATATGTACCTCCTTCTTATCCGCCATATACCGCGCACGGTGGTCTTTATCATATCTCTCATCGATTAGCTCCATCCTATATTTTTTATACATCCAAGAAATATGAATATGAGAGAGCAAATCTATATAAATTCTCATAATATGCAATCCAACATTAATACGCAATCAATCCTTCGGTGCAACTAGTAGAGCTAAGGTAATATTGCACTAATATTTCTACCACATATATTGCACTAATATTTGACATGCATCTAGTAGAGCTAAGCTAACCGGATTAATAAAATTAAAAAAAAATAATTACAAAGCCTAAAGATTGCAAGTGATAATCTGCTGCTAGAGCACTAACAATATTGGCAATATTCCGTCCTAAATTCGAAATCTAGGATGAACTAGGGTTTCACCTACATTTGCAAAACTAGGCCAAATGTCACACATTTTTTGGATGAAACTTAGGGGATCGGAGGAGAATACCTTGGGGGAGGGTTAGAGCACGAAATCCACGAAGAAAATCTTCAGATCTGGCCGATTTGGGAGGAGGATTTGAGAGGGGGAGAGAGAGGACTCGCGGGCGCCTTTTCCTCTGTTCGTCGTCCAGTTCTTCGTCCAGGAAACGAAGAGGTAAGTGCTGGGTCGGGGGCGGGCTGGGCGTTTAAGTTTGGGAGGGCAGCGCCCCAGCCGCCGGCGCTACTGTAAGGGGGGTACCGCCCCAGTCTGGGGCGCTACCTAAACGGACGGCAGCGCCGCAGACTGGGGCGTTACCCTATTGAGGGTAGCGCCCTGCTGTAAGGCGCTGCCAAAAAGGGTTAGTTTTGAAATTTTTTCCGAATCGAGTTTATTTTGTGCTAAACTTTGCCCACGTGGTTATTTTCGTCAATTTTCACCAGTTTATAACTTGATATACACTCTGCTCCGAGGCTGAGACGGAGGGAGTACATGGGTTGATAACTTGATATACACCCTGCTCCGAGGCTGATTGTTTTTTGCGGCCCATCCAATGCAACGGCCCTTTGTTTAATGGACCTTGCTGCTGAGCCTGAGACGCGCAGGCGCAGGGTTCAAGCTTTCGGAGGAAAAAAAAAAGGAAGGAAAGCGAGAAAACAAGAAAAACGTCGACAGCAGGATTCGAACCTGCGCAGGCAAAGCCCAACAGATTTCGAGTCTGTCTCCTTAACCACTCGGACATATCGACCTTCTTGGTCAAAGCTACAGAACGAAGATTCTTATAGCAATAGTAGGGTGGCACACCAATATGCTGAGTTGAGAAATCAACACCTATTGTATGGCACAGTGACGATCTCAGACCCAGGTTACCGCTTCCATCAGTAACTGTGCATAACTTCATCTAAGGTGGACTCTCTCCTCCCGAATTATTCCATGGACGTGCTTTGCACCTTGCACCTGCTCTTTCGCTTTCGTGTTCTTTTTGTTTCATCTCTTTTTCTCTACACACAAGCTTTGGGGGAAGGGAGCACGGCGAGGCCCGCCACAACCCACAGCCATGTGCGGACCTCCTGTAAAAGGAAAAACAGAGCGCGACAGGGGCCAGACCCTACGCTTTCCCCGTTGCTATTTTTGATCGCCCCAGCTCTACTCTCTAGCTTAGCGTAAGATAGCAGTCTACCACTAGCAGTAGATGTAAATCATCGTCAGTTTGACACTGCATGATCGGGTCTGCTGAATTCGGAACCGATTCAACAATGCCCGGCCGATCGGGTCTAATCCTGATGTCTGCTGTCCTAAACCTCTCTGCCCTGGCCTCCGTGCGACGATTATCCCCGTCTTCTTTGTTTAATCTCTCTCCCCGGTCTGTCCTTTTTGCTAGCACGCCATTCTGTCAATGTGTCATGCCCTCGTCCTTGACTCCTTGTTTTGCATCGTCGTTGTTAACTTAACAGTTAACACCATCTTAATTATTCGCCGAGGACCTTCTCCCTGATCAACTATTCTCTTCCGGACAAGTTTCTAAGGCGTTCTTGTTCGAATCGCTCTTTCATTCGTCGTGTTTTCCTTTTCTTTTTCTTCCCCGCGGAGGAGGATTGCTTGTGGTTGAGATCCACTTTTGTCAATTGGGCTCCTTTCTTCCAGGCCGTTGCCTCTGAGTCTTCGGTACTCGCAGTACTGTGGTACTACGTGGGATCGAGATCGACACTCCCAAAGAACCTACTGGTCATCAGGGGATCGCAGATGCACGGACGCGTATGTTCTTGAAACAATCACTGATAAAAATACAGTACAACATTGGCAATGCATGGCCCTCATCGATCGGTCGACGCCAGCCAGACCTCCAGGAGGGGAGGATAAAGCGTGGCGTGCAAAGGTTATTCTAGTGGACACTGCACTTTAATTGTTCTGCAATTAACTCACTCGCTTTTGAGGCAGGATCATGAGATTATACAATGGCCTTCCTCTATTTTATCTTGGATGGGATGGACGTTGTTCAGGGGGAGGAGACAGCACAAAGCAGGTTTGAACGGAGAAAAATAATGCTGTCAGAAAGAAGGCTGATTGAGTGATTTCATTTCAGGTATGCATGGCTAATCATCAGTTACCAGCTCAACATCACCCCAAGAGTGCTACTAGTAGCAATATAAGTAAGGTCATCTACTAGTATAGTACTAGTAGTATAAGTAAGGTCCTCTACGGCTAGCCTAGCTGAAGTGTACGTACACACTCTACTGGCAGACACAACGCGGTCATTGCAGATACACTGATGATGATCACGGCGATACGATCGCCGCAAACTACCATGCCGATGAAAAGTGGGGAAAAAGATAGATTTGGCAAAGTCCACTGGTAATTGACGCAGCTTTTTGGGCGGATCTGCTGCCTGCTATGCCGAGAGGATCCTAGGTGAGATTTTGGCGCAGCCTGACCTGAACCTGAACGCACGCATGGGATGCGATGCAAGCATGGGCTCAAAGAATATTATGATAATCTTACTGCACAGTTCAGCCTTGGAATCTGAAGAATGAAGGACCAAGACTTGACGGTACGTAACGTGTCGTGTCTGGAGAAAACATATCAAACCGGCTAGCTAGATTCAGTCCGATATATATAAATATAAATACTCGCTTGGTTTCCCCACATATATATTTTCCCAGAATTTAGTTCAGTGTGTGTTGGTTAGCAGTTGGTGGCCTGGGGTACCAAACAATTACTTCGTCAGACATAGTTAAATGGCATGTTGGGACGAGTTCTCCAGCTCTCGTGGCGGCCACAGGCTCATGTCATGTCCCTGCGTGTGTGCACAAGGGACAGCCAGCCTATCCTGCATTGTACCCATGCACACTCATGTCATGGCATCATGCTACAACAGGCCAGTTGCTCTGCACCATCGAGCTACTAGCTGCTTAGACTGATAATTGGACCTTGTGTTTTTAGCAGACACACCTGATGATGATAATTAGACCGTGCACTGTACTTATGTCTGCAAAGTGCCAGTTGGTGTTCATATCAGAGATTCAGATTGAGGGCAGCCTGCACAATTGAGCTTCTTAGAATGCTCCACTGATAATTAGACATCATGTTTTTAGTAGACACACTGATGATGATAATTAGACCGCGCAGTGTAGTTTATGCCTGCAAATTACCAGTTGATGTTCATATCAGAGATTCAGAAACTGAGAGCACAGTCTGCAGAATTGAGTGCACAATGGTCATGTGGTTGCAGTCTTGCGGTAGGGCCCCGGCTGCCTTGGAGCCTCAAAAGGCCATGCCTCCCTGTCGTCCTCCTCCTCCGTCGACCCATCCTACTACTCCCAGGCATCTCTTGCTTCCCAATGGAAACAAGCAAATGCTCTCTCGAGTTTTCCTTTTTTTTCCTCGCAAGCAAACGGATGTTCTTTTCTTCCCCATTCTCCTCATCTCCTTGATTCTCTCCCCCATCTTGGCCAATTTCTCAACATGTACATGAAAATTTCACTCCAACAACACCTGTGCACTGTTACTGATCGTCACATCACATCACGATTCACATGCGAAGATAGATGCGGTGGCCAGATAGAAATGGGCGGGGCAGCACGCTGCCAATTTTACCTGAGCCGCCTGACAACGAGCCCATTATTGACACTGACTTTCGATATCTGATTGGGGATCCTGCACAAGCCCAGACACACCCTCCATCTATTCTTTTCATGCGCTGCTTTTTCCCTTTTATTTAGCTTTGCCTTTTCCATGGCCCCCTTTTGAATCATCATCTCCTCCTCTTCCTACTCTTCTCTCATCTCCTTCCTCCCTCCCCACTGCTCTACTGCAACCAGTACAAATCTACAATGGAGGTCGTAGGGTCATGTGGCTTGCTGCGTGCATGATGTGCATGGGGATGTGGAGCAGACCACTGTTTTTGAGGTGCCCAAACATGATTCTCTGATTATTTTTCTGCACCAATTCTTGCAGCCTTCCCCTCCCCTCCCATGCATCATCAGACTGTTGAATTTCATCTGTAGAAGGTGGGCAGGCAGCCTAAATATAAGCCCACGCCAGCTCTTTTTGTTCTTCCACCTTTGCCTTTTGTGTGTACCCTCCCCCCTCTTGACCACTCCTCCCCACCACCACCATTGCCCAAGGCGAGCGAGATCCCCCTTTAAGTAGAGACAGACGCCCAAGCTATCGCTCGTCTTGTAGGGTTCTTGGCATTTGGGAAAACCCACCTTGGCTCGAGCACTGGATGATCGAGGCGAAGACAGACAGGAGGTTGATGGTTCTTCTTGCTTGCTGCTGCAGGGAATCGAAGTGGTGGTAGTACTTAAAGGTGAGCTTCTTTTCCCTGCGATTTCGGGTGTTCCTGACTCACTCGCTGGGTTCAAGAATGAGTACTTGCTATGCTACCGCTACTGCTTGGGTTTCAGTCAGTGCTTCGGCTTCCCTGCTCTCTCCCTTTTCTGCATTGCTTTTCAGCCTTATTCTTGATGAGAGACAGAAACACAACATGAGAAGCTGAAAAAATGCCACTGTAAAAGTTGTCGAATGTGCATTTTGATCTAGAAACCAAACCATGGATTCCGGCCGTATGCATACGTGGTGTGATGACATTGTATATGGTTGCCAATCCTGCTTGTTCAGATTACCACAGCACAATGCACATATCCAACCAATTTTGCTTGAGAAAAAAACAAATACCAGAGTAGAAGGTGCCAGCCGTGCTGCATTTTTTCATGTATTTTTCTGCGTCTTCACATGTAGAGCCTGATACGTCGTCTTCAGGAGCGTCACACGCACATGGCGGTGCTCAGCAGATGACGACGAGCTCAACCGCATTCGGTGCCTGCGTTTCCTCCTCCTAGGCGGTGGAGCACAACTGAAGAATTTATATTCGCAAGAACCAACAGGTCTGGGAAGAAGGGTGCAAGCTAGCCGGCCATGAGCGGCTTTGTCCGGCAGCGGGCGTGGATGGGAGACGCGGCCGCCACCCCGTCGGAGCCGGTGTCCGGCGACGCGAGGGACGACGCCGCGGCCTCCTCCATGAAGGACCTCGGCTCGTCCACGAACACCAGCGCCATCTCCTTCGGCTTCGCCGCCACCGCCATCCTCATCGCCATGTTCCTCATCATGGCCATCTTCGAGCACCTCATCAAGCCCGGCTGGGCGACCTCCCGGTCCCGGGCCTCCCACGGCGGCGGCGACGGCGCAAACGTCCACGGGCACGCCCAGCCGTCGCCTCACCCCGGCCGGCGCCGGCCACGCGACGACGGCAGCTCGCCGGAGTACAAGCTCGCGCCTCCGCCCAAGGTAAAATCAATTAAAGATTCCGGCTTGCTCTGCATTCGGTTCACGTGCGTCGTGTCAGTAGTGACAAGAGCACGTACGTACGCGTACCTGTCGTGTCGCGCTCGTGTCTGCAGCGCCATGTACGCAGCGCGTGCGCGTTGCTGTCACCTGAATGAATGAATGACTGATGGTGTTTTTTTGCGTGCGCAGATGGAGGCCGTGGCGGCGGCGCCGGACCTGACGGTGGTGATGCCGGGGCAGCGGTACCCGACGTTCCTGGCGCAGCCGGCGCCGCTGCTGTTCCCTTGCCCGAGAGAAGGCGTGCGCTGGCCGCCGCACCACCATGACCGCCGGCATGCTTTTCTGCCGCCATGACTCGCTTGAGCGAGCTCGGATACGTGCGTGTGCCTGTCATTTGTATTGTACAGAGGGTAAGCCGGGAGGTGCCGGAGTTGTTGGCATGTGCCGGACTTGAAAAAGGGTGGATCGATGGTACTGATTGCCCGATGTTCATAGGTCGTAGATGGGCAATGCGTGCCTAGTCGATCTTGGGTCTCTATGAGGAAGGCAGGGCACTTCATTTTGTGATATTCATCGAGTGCCATTCTTCAAGTCTGAAAGATGGCATTCCTCAAGACGTTGAATGAGTGCATTGTTGCATGTAATGGTCGGTTCGCCCGGGCATCTGAATTTCCCAGAAGCATTCCCTGTCGGATTTCACTGATTACATTTTGAGTTCAATACATTGGTGGTCACTGAAGTGGCCGAACTTGAGTCGAAAGCACGATACGCCGCTACTATGCGATACCCGACACTACACTCACATTCAGTGAATTTCGTGCGACGTAGGCTCTTCGGAATAGCCGACTTTTGCACAGGGGTGTTTCTATAAAATGGCCCCTAAAATTGCCATCAGTCCATCACCCATTTACTTAAATCCATGGTATTTCTCGCCCAAATCCCCCGTCCGCTGGCTGCAGCCATACGCCCCAAACCCGGCGGCCGACGACATCCCATCTTTCATTCTCGTTGTTAGACTCCCGCTGCTGCGTCCAAGTCTGCCGCTAGCTTGTCCCGATTTGGTCTCCGCCGCAGGGTAGTACCAGTGCCCCAAATCTGTTAGAGCAAGTATAATAAGGTCCAGTCACCGGGCAGTAAGGTTTTAAATAATATATTTGTGCTTACATAGAGGAGAGAGAATAAAAGAGAGAATGAAAACGGACTCTCATTTAAGAGCTAGCTACAGCACGTGTTCTTAGACGTCTTGTGAGAGTGTAAAGTGGGTCATGCATTAATAAAGTAGTACATGCATATAACCAACTATTATATGTGCTAGCTATAAGCTAACTATAAATGACATGGCAATGGCAAGTAGCCAGCAACCGGCTTTATTATTAACCTTGCTCTTACCCCGACTGCAGCAAGAAGGTGAAGATGTACATGTCAACGATGGACATCAGTGATTGGTGGATCTTCCAAATACTCTGAACCATGGGGAAGCACGTGAATGTGAGGCAATGAGATGTATTTTCCATGAATTTGGTGATTTTAGTCCTAAAATTTTACATCTTTTTGACCCCTCATTTCGTTATTTGATAAAATACATGTGGCTGCTACTATTGTGATACGTCTCAAAAGTATTTTTTTTATGGTTCCATGTTATTATTATATCAATGCTACATGTTTTTACTACGAGTTAATATCAATTTTCTCATTGTTATTTGACTAACCAATGGTTGTTTTCTACATGTATTTGCATCACAGAAAATACCTAGGTATGGTATGCAGAAAATTCAAAAAAAGAAGGGAAAATACCTAACTTTACGAGGCGAAGACGGTGAGCACCGGAGGGTCGGGAGGGGGAGGAGAGGCAGTGGCGTATCCAGGAAAAAAATCGAGGGTGGGCACACCGCAAAAAAAGTCGCACCGCGGATTTTTTTACCAAATGAATAGTATAAATAGGCGATTGATTCACATAATTAAAATCAATGTGTATGTTTCATATGTGCATGAATCCAATACAAATATTTAAAAACATAAACATAGTGAATAAATATTAATAAAGTATAAGAAAAAGCGAGTGTATTTAATCAATACGTTTACCACTAGGACATAACCATTTCCAACTCCTGCTGGCTATCCCATTTGTGCATCCTAGTCGCGATGCGTGAGGTTCCAGGTTCAAAACCTGTCCTATGCACTTTATTTTTCTCAGCCACAGCACAGAATGGCCCAAGGTATATGGGGGGTTTGAATTTTTCTCCAAATTTCTGGGTGGGCCACGGCCCCCCTGGCCCACCCGCTGGATACGCCAATGAGGAGAGGGGCTCACAACCATGACGCGACCCCATGGTGCATCCAAGGAGTGCGCCAGGCCGCTGCACCGCCACCTCGCTCGGCCCTTCGCGCCTTTCCGATGCCTATATATTCCCTTGACCCTAAAAACGTCAGGGACGGAGTTATTTTTTAAGTTCATCCGCCGCATGGTCCCAAGGGAGAATACCTAGTTTTGAGCCATGTTCCGGTACTATGTCGGGATCGGGATCCACCTCTGGAGTCATCTACATCCACCTCGACGCCTCCATGTTGATGTGTGAGTACCTTCTCTTAGGCAACATGTCCACAACAGTAGCTAGATAACACTCTCTCTCCCTTGATCTTTATACAATGATCTAATGAGTTGCCCTATATGGTTGAGATCTATTGGATGTAATTGGTATTGTGTTTGTTGGGATATGATGAATTTTCACTTTATGATCAGATTATTCATAAATTATATTGAGATCTTTTATGTTTCTTTGTTGCATGATTTGTAGGCTTATATGCTCTCCGGTCTATTTGTCTGTTGGATATTTTCCCTGGAACTCTATCAAGATAATCTAGCAATTAAATTCTCCGAGAGTGCGTAGCACCTCTGTCAAAGACAGAAAGCATCTACGATAGCATTACCTGAAGTTAGTCAAAATAAAACCCGGCACCGACGCTTAGCTCCCCAATAAAAATGTCATAAAATAGATTGATGTACGCAAGTGCACAAGTTTGTTGAAACACAATTTCGTAAAAATTCTCCCAGTTGTATATCGTCCCAACAAAGAGCCTTGGTGAGTGGTTTATGACTGTTTCGGCACTCAGCGTGGCACTACCCTCGAAAGAAATGACCGCAAGAATTGCAATGAAAACACATGATAGTGAATGGTTTTGTGAAAGAGTAATTGAGTAGAAGTTGCATGTAAATAATATAAAGGTAGAATGATGAAAGTAAACATGTGTTTGATGCAACGGAGAAGTTGCGTGCAAAGAGATTCAGTACATGGCGATAGTTAATGTTCCTGATGGATTAAATATGTGATAAATACTCTTCATATTGAATGGTTGGTAGGCGTATCATATATGATAAATACTCTTCATATTGAATGTTTGATACTATTGTCGTGCTTCCTGTTACCACACATAATGGTGAGCTAAACAATTAAGGCCATGAGATCGGACCAACGTTTTAGGTTTGTTGGCTTTTCATGCTCCTCGTATTATCTTTGCTCGTCATTGATATAAACATGTGTCACCTGGAGGTCACGGATTCGCTAAACAATGTCCTTATGCATGTAGGTCTATGACTCATGTTCTATGTCCATTAAATTAGACAACACATATTATGCATACCATGGGTAATAAATACTTAGAAGGCTGTCACAGACAGATGAAATAAGGTTAGACACAAACACATCTCACCTATCCCTACGTCTCTCACGTTCAGGGAGGACTTACTCGCACATGGGAGGAGAACAATGCGATGATCATAAAATGATTCATCCACACCACAATTGATGAAAGATTAACCAAACCGAATCCTTGGGTCCAAATAGGAATAGAGTTTACAACCAGCCATATAAGAATGAATCTCTCTCTCTATGCAATGATCATGATGAATCTCGAGGCAGACAATATCATATCACAATAGATCAGAATGATGGATCCTTTTCTTTGGATCTCTTATTCTCTGTTCTGGCTCTGTTTGGTGGCTCACTGTATGTTTTCCCTCCCATTCATACAAATTGTCCCCTTTGATGAAACAAAGGTGGTGTATGATACGGCGGCGTGGTACGGTCACACATTGTCGTATTACAAGTCTATAAAATTGTAGGCTCGTCTGATTGTATTTTTTCAATTGAAGAGTTGATTGATTTACTCCAAGTCATCCATTTATGGCTTCATTTCCTTCTTAAAGTATATTCTACCTGAAAATCACATAGAAATACCAGATTCTTTGTTTTCTAAATATATTTGTTAGTGAAAGACGAAAACCGTCAAAATTAATAGGAAAACCGATCAAATACAACTCGAGAACCTCCATATAAAATCAAGGTATCATAGGGAAATGCCCTGTCAAACGTCGCCATCTTGGCGATCAACTTCTCCCCCATTTGTTTCCATTTCGAACATCAAGTGTCAGGACCGCGGGATCGACTTAAACGGCACCATCATACAACGCTCCAAATCGGTCCTAACCGTGTGTAAGTTTTTTGCCAGATCCTAGAAAGCAACCATAAACCTCGGACAAAAATTACGAAACCAATCAGAAGGTCATTAGGAACGAACTGCGAATTGAATAGATTTTGATTACCAAGATGTTATGACCTAATCTTCCATGGATCAGATATAACAAGGATACAAGGCGAGTTTGGGGATCTGAGTAGGTAGTGAAGATTTTTTTTTTTTTCTTTTGAGAGAAAGGTAGTGAAGAATTGGAGAGGAGGAAGAAGTAAGGAACTGGATTCAGTTTACAGTTCAGTTTGATGATTCCCTTGATAGCCTGACGGCAACTCTAAATAGGATATTCGCTAGTGGACTGGTCCACTTGCCAGCGCATCCTTTATCTTCTTGCTTCTCTTGTTTGAACATGTCTACGACCTGGCATCTTCTTCAGTCTGGCTCCGTATTCGGACCGTCAGTCATGGCTGGTGTGACAAACGTCAATCAAGCTGCACGTCTTTTCCAACCGTCTGGGGGAGTTGTCAACATTCTTGTTCTTCTTTATCCTCAAAAGGAGAAGCTCAGTTCTAATTCTCTCCCCAAAGCAACGGTATTCTGCTTTGCTTTACGATCTAGCTTGCGATCAGCTTCACACCTCCCTTTACTCGCATTTGGAACTGGGAAAGAGGGTTTAGAAATTCTACGGCCGGTAAGGTAACTGAACGGCCTGGCCGACAAGCTGCATGTGTGCTCCGACTATCACTCACTCCGCAGTTGATTCGTTTTGACTCGATGTCTTCCCTCTCTCGCCGTGTGAGTAATTTTCAACGAGTGGTTGATCAGCATGTGAATAATCCCGACTTCACCACTGCCTAAGCGCCTAGAGTCAAAGACACTATGAACAGAGCACATTATAAACACTCCAGAATCATGTGGCCGTAGCATAGAAATCGACGGGCGCCGTACTCTCCCTACCAAAAACATACTGATCTGGGTTCATCTTCCAACAGACATCTCCCCAACCCACGCATACAAAACCGAGAAAACCTGACACTCTCTCGTAGATCCGCCCATAATTAACCACCCTGCACCGACCTGCAGTTACCAGACCAACGATCGAGCTAATTAAACTAGCTAGGCAGCTCGATCAAACCGCCTAACCATGCTAGTTACCATAACCTAGGCAGCAACCACCCCTTGACCATGTGGTACTATATAGTCGTGCGCAGGAGACAAGAGGTGAATATAAATTTCTCGCCAAATCTTGGATACTTCTACCGGGCTCACCAACTCAATTGTCCATGATTTTTTCCTAGCTACTCCGTACTTAGCATCCACACGGACTCCCTGATCACCAGCTCCATTTTGCAAAATCAAAACAGCCCTCCCTCATCGTGAAATCAGATCCCACCAAAAAGTTCAGGGTTCTACTAGCTAGCCAGCCATTGGAGATGAATGGCTACTCCAACCTCGGTTCCTCCTACTCGCCTCCGGTGGCGGTGGCGACCAAAGGCGCCAGAGCCAGGCGATCGCTGGAGCTGACCAACACCAAGGAGACCAATGCGTGGGAAGGGCTGGCCATCGGCGCGGTCACGCTGGCGAGGACCTTCTCCACCGGCTCTCACAGGCTCTGCAGGTCCGGCGAGAAGGTCAGTGGCCTGCCGAGCGCGATGAGGAGGGCCTTCTCCATGAGGAGGCACCCGGCAGCTCGCGGCAAGGGTGACGGGTTCTACTGGAGGATCCACGACGACATGGACGGGGACAGCGACCACGGCAACGTCGACAATGCGGTGGCCGAGCAGCACGACGAGGAGAAGGTGGAGAAGAAGGAGGAGGCGCTGCGAGACGAAGGTGACGCGAAAGAGGAGGCCAAGGTGAGGACGACGAGCAAGAAGAAGAGAGGTAACAACGTTCTCAAGGCGTGCAAGAAGCTTTTCCGGCTGTAATGGCAGCAACTTGTCGAATGTCGAGCTGCTTCTGCTGTACCGAAACTGATTAATGCTTCAATACTTCATCTTCGGCTCTTGGTTTATTGTTTATGTTGGATTTGTTCCGTTGATTGTTGTAAATGATTTTGGTTGAGGGAGGAGCACAACCAGGTGGCCTCGCGCATGCTTGTTTGTGATTTAGTATGTGGGAGCGGTTAGATGTTGATGAGACTGGGCATGTGGGCCGCGGCCGTGTCGCATGGGAATTCCGGTCTCTGATGCCATCACGGGACAACCACCGGAGACCGGAGTCAAATGGACCTCAGGAGTTTTTTCCCATTCAAACTTAAAACAAAGATGTTCACATATCCGCGCATACATTCATCTTATAAATGTACGCACGTACATCCTATTTTAGAAGCATATTTGAAATACTGAGCCGTCGGGTTAGATCTTGAAATTGACAAAATCATCATAGCCGCCACAATATCGATGGGAACATTGCCTCCCACTGAAAAATATTATGACTACAATGAATAACATCAGCATAAAACTCTAAGATTTAAATTCTGATGGGGTAGGGGTACAACCACCCGGCGAACCATCCAACCAAAGGTTGTTTCTCGGACCTCGGGAGTTCGTGCGCAACCTTACTCCACAGCTGAAACCAATTCACATGTCCATTGTTGCGGCCATGCAGAAAAAATGACCCAGCGCGGCCCATATTCCATGCATCCGGCTCACTGGCAGCCTGCTGCTAGCCTGCTATGGTGTAGTGTCACCACCTACATGTCAAAAGAAAAAAGAAAAAAAACAGACAAAAACACACCTGCCACGAACGAGCCGTACGACAGATCGGAGTTGACGACGATAGCGGCAAAGGAACACACGAGCCACCGTGAACTGGCAGGAACGATAGATAGGCTGTTGACAAGTTTTCCACGGACCTCGCTGCCACCAAACACGGTTGAAAGAATCTGAACCCAGCGTGGCACACAACGCAAGGCGCCTCCCTCTACGTGTCCCGGCGTGCGGAACACACAGAGAGATCCATCACAACGGAACCATCGGCAGTTCGGCACCCGCACGTGCGATGCGTCCATACGTTCCCCGGCGCCGACACGCCGTCGCGATACCATACGGCGGTCCGTTCGGCGCGTCGGCGCGCGTGAGAGAGCTCGCACGCACATACCAACACGCGACGCAACCACGTCGACCACGTAATTCGCAACAAACGAATAAAAAAATCTATTTTTCAAACACACTACAACACATGTGCTCACATACACGCGTATACACTCAACCCTATGAACGCACGCACGCACGCACGTAGACACTATCCTATGAGCACCTCCGAGATACTGAGCCGGCGGGTCAGAACTTGAGATTGACGAAGTCACCACAGTCGTCTCGCTATCGACGGGAACAACACCTCCCGCTGAAAAATATTCCGCCTAGTGTTAAATATGAGATTTGAACTCTGGACTGGGTACAAACACCCTTCTAACCATCCAACCAAGGTTGATTCTCATAAAAAAATTCTATTTCCAACCCTGACATTTTATAGATGTTTGGCGGAATGAATCCTCGCCACCTAAAATTACCTATTGACTGCACCTGAGTTAGTTTTTTTTTTTTGAGATCTACCTTGAGTTAGCTGATCTCAGTCTAAATTGACGCGTGTGTGTAAAAGACTTGACCGGCCTAGTGAGAGTCGTCTAGCGGCCCACTAGCGCAACGAGACCCGGTTGGCTGTCCACTTCGAGCACTCCGTGAAACCCGTTTGGACGTCCACTTCGAGCACTCCGATGTCCGCCTGCCTTCCACCTCTCTCTCGCGCGGCAACAATGACGACTGGAAGTTGATCACGATGACATGACGATGCGAAAAGCAACAAGGTGATCACCTCGATGCATCTCGTCCCTGCGCCGTAGTGTGCCATATGATTGCGCCATTAGAGCTAGGATTTATCCGTGAAATTTGGAGGTGGTTCGACGGGAAAAAGTGATGATTTTCATGCGACTTTTCCCATCATTATGTTCGTAAAAAATCATACTTAGGTTAATTTCAATTCGCATTTATTTGTTTTGGTGAAATCATGGACCTGCGTTAGATTATATGACTGTGCGATTTCATTTGGGTGGCGAGTTCATCCGAATTGGTCCAAATTTGGACTATGTTGGGGGAGATGAGGCAATGTCAGAGGTAGAGAGGGATACATTCTCACTTCAGAAGGTCAAAAGGTTATCTTAAGGAGCACATTCAACTGTATTGTTTTATGCCTGGAAATGGTCTGGTGTTTATTCATGATGAGAACAGTTGTGTGTAGAGATAGATTATATTTGCGTTGGAGGAATTGTTGATGTGTTTGTACCATGGAGAGGAAGACACTGAGTACAATAGTCGTGGCAGTAATTTTGAGGATGAAATCTGTAACACCCTGGCCACTCCCGGACCGGCGCCTGTTACGCCTGGCAGCTCTCTAGGATCTCTAGACTGACCCCACAAACCAACACTAGTCTTTTCTGCGCACTTTGTCCTCACTCGTGCGCACCCGGAAGGACTTCCCGGTCGGTCACCCATCCTCAAATTGCTCCGGGCCAATCACGCTTAACCTCGGAGTTCTTTCGAATGAGCTTCCGGAAAAAAAGTTGCAACTTGTTGATATGAGTATCCTATTAATCCTATTGAGCCCTGAGCCAGGATCTCACATCCTTCCCCCCTTAGAAGACCGACGCCCTCGTCGGTCAACCCCAGTCCAGGAACTTCCCCCTTTGGCACCCGTCTGTGCGTCCAGTGCCGGCACATGCTCCACATGTCCGCACATCTGACCCGCACACGCCCGAGTTACCGCAAGGGTCGGCTCTGATACCAATTGTACACCCTGGCCACTCCCGGACCGGCGCCTGTTACGCCTGGCAGCTCTCTAGGATCTCTAGACTGACCCCACAAACCAACACTAGTCTTTTCTGCGCACTTTGTCCTCACTCGTGCGCACCCGGGAAGGACTTCCCGGTCGGTCACCCATCCTCAAATTGCTCCGGGCCAAGCATGCTTAACCTCGGAGTTCTTTTCGAATGAGCTTCCGGAAAAGAAGTTGCAACTTGTTGATATGAGTATCCTATTAATCCTATTGAGCCCTGAGCCAGGATCTCACAAAATCGTTCAACTCAGCGAAGAAGAACCAGATGATGTCATCGCTGCAGTTGAACCTGCTGAATCTGACAGTAATGTGCTTATTATTGATGAAGCTGTAATCACATATAGGTAATTAGCAGACCAGTGAAGCAGAAAACAAGCATAAGAAGTCCAATAGATGTTGATCAAGATGTAGATGAAGTAGCTGTTAATCAAGTTTTAGTTTCTCAAGTGTTGGATCCAAGTCAACATGCATCTGCTTCAGGACATGGTCATAACCAAATGCCAATAATTGTTTATCATGATGTAAGTTGATCCAGACTCTGATTCAGATAGTGGCACTGAGTACATTGCATGAATCGAACATGCTAGAAAATTTAAGAAAAGGCTGAGAGTCATAAAGAGCAGGATTGGAAGAGATGCTTCAGGTTCAGTGCTAGTGGAGCTAATTGCCAACATGGAGGAACAAATTGCAGGAGAAGAAATGGATTGGAATTATGATTCATCGGATGAGAAATACAACTATGATGAAGATTCGGATGGGCAGTTAGTGAAGAGGAAGAGTAAATTCCCAAGATACAACAATGGAACTGACATACCACACTTTGCTTTGACCATGGTTTTTAGAAGTAAGAATCAGTTGTGCAAAGCTTTTAGAAAATATGGTCTAGTTACAAAGAGGAACGCCAGGTTTATGAAGTCAGAGAGTGACAAAGTAAGGGCTAAATGTGATTGGCCTGGGTGTCCTTGGCTTATCTATGCAGCCAAAAGATCAAGAACTTCAAGATTCCAATTGATAACATTCAATGATGAACACCAATATGCACAAAAAAGATGCAACAAACTAGTTACTACAAGGGTGATTGCATAGAGGTAGCAATTCATATTGGCAAATCCTGACAGTATAAAAACAACTATTTTGCACGATATGTTTGCTGACGTATCAACTTCAAAGTGCAAGCATGGAAAAAATGTAATGGACAGATTGATGTGTGATGAATAATGCATACACAAGAGTATTTGATTAGCAACTTGAGCTGCCAAAGAGCAACCCTGGAAGCACAGTTGATGTTTGCATTGATCCAACAAACATGGAGCAAAGCATATTCCATAACTTTTATGTGTGATTCAAAGCAATGAAGCTAGGATTCAAGGCTGGCTGTAGAAAAGTAATAGGCCTCGATGATTGTTTTTTCAAAGGTGCAGTGAAGGGTGAGCTGTTGTGTGTCATAGCCAAAGATGCCAATAATCAGATCTACCATGTTTCTTGGGCTGTATTTGAGCATGAAACAAATTCAATCTGGAAGTGGTTTGTTGGGTTGCTCATAAAGATCTGGATATTAACAACAATGGAGCTGGATGTTTTTTTTTATCTCCGATCAGCCTAAGGGATTAATAAATGCAATGAAGGGTTATCTACCAGAGCATAGAATGTGTGCTAGACACGTATATGCTAATTGGAGGAAGAAACACGGAGCTCATGAGTGGCAGAAGAAAGTTTGGGCAGTTGCTAAGGCTTCAAACAGGCAAGATTTTAACTACTATAAAGCCAACCTTGCACAAGAGACATCGCATCCACGCAGGCGTAGTACCTCCTGCCTGGCTTCTGAGGGCTCCACGAGATCCATCTCGACTTCCTTCGTGGATTGCAGCGACAGAGTTTCTCCGGCTCGTAAGCCATCAGATTCTTTCGGTAGCGCACCGGCGAACTCGATTCCGTTCTACTCCTTCCCCCGGCTCGACGGAAGCCGGGAGCGGAAGAGGCACCCGAAGACCACGACATTGTCCTGTCCGCCGTCGACGCCGTCTGCCGCCGCCCAGCTACGAAATCGCCTACACTTCCGTAGTTCGTAAACCTAGCCCTAATTTCGTTCCCCACTCGACTGTCTCTATCGGTTCGAACCCGTGGGAGATGTGTTAAAAAAATAACGAACGCTGGCCCACCTGTCAACAGAATCCTGGTTGACAGTTGCCACGTCAACGTTTTTTGTTTGTTGCCTAAAACGGCTCTAACGTTCGATTTAGACCATGATCAGTTAGTTCAGGATGCACTCAACAGGGATTTCGAGGTGAGGGCTCGTTCCGCCAAACATTTGTTATTGCTCACTCGAGTGAGAATTAAGTTAGAACTCACTTAACTCTAACCCCGTTAGATTTGTATCGTGATTCGTGCGGTATGTCATTTATGCAACTCAAATTGTGTTCAGTTGCACATGGGTTGCAACTGAGATTTCTGAATTGCACATGCATTACACATGAGTTACATATGTAACTGGACGACATCATCTGAGTGAGACTTAGGTTAATTCTTACTCGATTGAGCCTAGTTGTGGGATATACAAATTCAGGGTTGAAAATAGTTTTTTTCCAAAAAAAAAGGTCGGCCACGTCGACACGGACCCGAATATTCCTACAGGACCGAAGTGGGAGTTAGGCGACCCGACGGCTCTGCATAACCGACAGGCGGAGGGGCACACGCACGCACGAGGAAGATTTAGCAGCGACGCGTCCAGACCACCCAAGAATAGGCTCCCTCCCTCGCCCTCCCCAGATCCAGGGGTGCCGGTCCGCCCTGAAATCCCCCGGCGCCCTGCCGCGGCACGCTTTGCTTGCCTGCCTGCCTGCTTTGCTCCCCCCACCCAATCCCTCTTCCTCTTCCTCTCGCTGCAGAGGGAAGGAGAAGAAGAAGATTGACGGTCAGTCCTCTCTCCCTCCCCGAATGGGAGATTGGTCGATCCGCCGCCGATAGACTCTCCGCCCGGCAGGAGGGTGGGTGGGTGGCTCCCTCGTTGCTGATTCGATCCCAGCCCAATAATCCTAGTTTCCTCTCGCCGGCCGGCCGGCGGCCGTCGTCGCTTCCACCACCCGGTTGGTTGGTTGGATTAGAAATTAAGTTTCCCCTTCCATTCATTCTGGTGAGTAGTAACATTCTGTTCCTTCCCTTTTACCTTTTGTTTCTCGGGGCGGCCACATCGGATGGCTGATTGGTTTCTCCTCTGCTTGGTGGTCGTTTCTTCTTGCAGTTTCGATTTGGGATCGTTAGTTCATCGGCTGCCCGGCGGTTTTCTGCAGCCCCCATTCGATTACCTACTACTACTAGGTCTGTCCCATGATTCATTGCTCTCCTCTGTTCCAGTTCTAGAGCAAAAATGCAAAAAAGGAAATCTTTTATTTCGTGGTATTGCTGACGATAACGCCGTAGCGGTTGGATACAAGGAAGGCCATAACTTGCTAGGCTGGCATATGCCGTGTTTTGTCCCTAACTAATGACCACGATTGATTGCGCTTTGCCAGCCTAAGCATGAAGCATCACCGTTGAATTCATATGACGTACTGTATCACGTCTCCGTGTTTGATGGGAGGAAATTGCCGGTTGCTTTCAGAATCTTCTTTTTTCCTAAAGATCGCTTCTTTGACCATTTTAGTGATAGATTCTAATCGGGTACTTTGCGTGCTCCTGAGAAATGGGTTCATTCTGTAGCGGCGAGCATCTTCTTTGGATGATTCCTGATAAGATTGGTCAAATGTGGCATGTAATAACACGCTGCAATTTCTTGCGCAGGTTCATACCGTACTCAGTCAGCAATTCTTCAGCATCTGTTTGCCTTCAGCGAGAATATACTCCTATATATACACGCAGCCGGCTCGTGCAAGAGATGGAGCACGCGATGCCGACGATGACCGCGGAGTCCGACGACGACGTGCACCTTTCCCCGAGCAGCGTCAGCAGCGGTGGAGGCGGCGGTGGCGGTCCGAGCATCCGCTTCAAGATACTCTGCAGCTTCGGCGGCCGCATCATGCCCCGCCCGTCCGACGGCGCCCTCAAGTACATTGGCGGCGAGACCCGCGTCCTCGCCGTGCCCCGCTCCATCCCCTTCCGAGGTACGTACGTGCCGTCGTACCCCCATGTCTTATTGATCCTTGTGCTTCTTCTTCCTTGACCCTAACGTCCGAGCGGGTGCAGATTTGAAGAAGAAGGTGGAGGAGATGTTCAAGACGGATGTGGCGGCCATCAAGTACCAGCTCCTCTCCTCCGATGAGCTGGACGTCCTCGTCTCCGTCACCTGCGACGAGGACCTTTTCCACATGCTCGACGAGTACGACCGGTTCGAGTCCAAGCGGTCGCCCTCCGCGTCACCGCGCTTCCGCATCTACGTCTTCGGCCCGCAGCAGGCCAGTTCCGTCTCGTCCGCCGCCGCTACCACCGTCTCCTCTTCCCGCCACGCCCCGACCTACGCTCGCAGCCAGCAGCAGCAGCAGCAATACCAACACCACCAGCAGCACTTACAGCCGGAGCGCTACGTGGCTTCCGTGCCTGGCACGCCCCAAGGGAGCCCGCCGTACCCGGAGCAGCCTAACGGCTTCGTCTCGGCCGGGAACTCCCCACGCGCCGAGCAGGCCGCGTTCCGCCGCGGCGGGATGCAGCGCGTCCGTAGCTCGCCCAATCTCGGCGGCCTGGACGCGGCACCGCAACCCTTCAACCAGCACGCGGGGGACGGCGGCGGCCTGGCAGGATACATGAGCGGCTCGCCGGGGCGCGCGGGCGGAGGCGGAGGCCTGGCGGGATACATGAGCAGCTCGCCGGGGCACGCGGGCGCCGGCCACCTCTTCTTGCAGGGCAACAGCTACGGCCAGTACCGCAACCCGCAGCTGCAGTATTCTCCAGCTCCTGTGCCCGTGCCACAGCACGCCGGCGCTGCTGCAGGGAGATCGTACGACACGCGTGGCGGCTATGCACGCGGGAGCAGTTACATGGCGGCGCCGATGGTGCCGGCGGTCCGGTCGGGCCGGCCGATCACCAGGGGTGGCGGGTCAGGGTACAGCGAGATGCAGACGCCGAAGAAGGCCGCGACCATATGGGACTGACGGCCGGTCGTCCAGACACCGGAGGAGCCTCGTGGTGTGATTTTTGCAGCGGTCGAGGGGGAGATTTGGGAGGCAGTGACTTTGCTTGAGATGTAAATACATTGATGCATCCACGCGGCCTTGTTAGCGGGGGCTGCTTTGTTTGTTGAAGTGTTATCCAAGCTGAGAATTAACAGAAAAATTGTTCACGTATCAGGGCAACTCTGGTTGGAATGCCTGAATCGCTGCTTCGTCCTCTAGCCTTCGTCTTCCTCCCCCCTTCGCTGCATCTGTTCTTCTCTTGATTGCCGAGCAATGCCAAAGCAGCCGTCTTGTTGTTGGATTTCAGTACAATGCACCTAAAAAAGTTTCAGTCGTACTGAATCCTTGGGTGATATGCGGTCGGCAATTCAGATAGGCTCTCGAGAGGGACAGAACGCCAGGAGGGGGACGCTGCAACTCACATATGTAGTTGTCACATGTCCTATGTAGAGAACAGAAAGCTACGGCCACCACCTGCACTAAAGTACACACGACAAGCAACGCACCATCAACGGTAGTGACAACAAACTAATTGGATCGGATAAGAGCCATCGCTACGGATCAGCGCTCCGGCTCACCTTGTTGAATTCATTAACCAATCGATAGGATCAGCACTCCGGCTCAGATGGTTCAGTGCATCTGACAATGGACACTGCTAAGAACGTCATCTTGGACCTTCTGCTGCTTAACTGGTGATGATACAATCTTCACGGGAGTGGATTAGCTCGGAAAATTCGGCCTCTCGAAAGGCGCGTTTTCAGTTTATGATATACCACTTGTTCTCAATTTTGGTAGTTACTAGCAAATATGCCCGTGCGTTGCAACGGGAGAAAGAAAAATAACATTTTAGACGAAAAATTGGCGTGAGCCAAATATTGCCCCGAAAGTAATTGAACATCTTAATCGTGGCCTCAACTTACCCTTTTCCCAGTATCTCCTCTATGCAACACGATGAGGGTGCCCGTCTTGAAAGATAAAATTTAAATGCACAACAAAAGGGTTCAAGATAACATAACTACATTTGAAATAGATTTCGTAACCATCTACATAACGCTCCATCGATTTAGTCAAAATACCATGACAAAAAAATGTGCTTCTTGACATATTGGCTTATGTACTTCCTCACGAGTAGACGCTAGCTGGACAGGGTAGCCAAGCTGTGTCTTGACCCTCAATAGGGCGCGCAATCAGTGATGCACGATGGAGCATGGACCGAGATTCGGCTATCCTCCGGCGAGGATTTGGGAGTGAATAGTACATCCCGTGGATAGAGAGAAAATTGATAGGATCGGGTAGATGATTGGGTTGTTGTATTTCACGGTTTTTCAACGTAAACATTAGAATCAGCCCCATGAGGAGCGATGAACGACGGTCAAAATTGATGGATGAATAGAGAAACATTATTCCCTTTAATATTTGGTATATATTTTTATTTCTCAGCAAACACTCTTTCAATATTTTGTATATATATATATTGTCACGACACAACAATAATATGTACCTCCCGAACATGGTATGTTTTCTTGCGCATCTTGGGAATATTTCCCATTGAACGAGTGCACTTCATGAACAGGGAAAAATGCAGACATTGGCGAACTAAACTAAGGTAGATGGAAGAACACCGACTAAATCATCATGATAAATTACACATCGTCACGAATGCCACCAATTTTTCTTGAGCATCTGCATTGCCGGTGGGCCAGTAGCGCATGTGTACTGCCCAGCTTGTATGCGTCCAATTTTACAGTCAAAGAATTCATCTATGATTTTCCTTTTTCTATTTTTTCCCACACCTCTATTAGCGACATGTACAGATGTACTTCTGCTACTCGAACTCTTGAAGTCCTGTACTTCCACTTCTCCATCTGTTGCTGGAATAAAAAGGAAGGGAGGTCGGGGGTGGAGAACAATGGATGGTCGGGAGTGCATAGATCCTAATCGGAACAGCATGCAGCGATGGGCGGCAGGAGCAGTAGGGTGGGGCTTGCAACGCTGGGTCAAACGATAGGACGCCACGTTGGGGCTCATGCTTCTAGGGACGCGGAAGACAGGCATCAGCGACCAGCGCTGGTGGTGGGGAGCCATGGCGGTGGAGGAGTGCCCACTGCCTAGGCGGCAGCTGCGGCAGGAGGCCCTCCGGTAGGCGGGAGAGAGAGGAAGTTGGGGAGGGCGAAGACGATTTTTGCCGGTACCATGCCGCACCATGTGTGTATGCAAGCATCACGTCCAGCTCGGGCGGCAGGATATACGGGATGGCCGGGGCACGACCGGCGCGAGGATATCTAAGGCGGTGGCGGCGGCCTGGTACGGCGGTGCGCGAGGGAACGCAGCGGTGGCCTGGTCTAATGGAGCGCGGGGAAACGCAAGGATTGCGGCGGCGCGATATTGGGGAAGCAGGGGCGAGAAGAAGAAATTGTACTGCCCAGCCCAAACGTTTTTTCCCCATAAGCGGTGGCAATGGATGTAATTATGAGTGAAAATAAGGGTAATAAAAAAGTTGGACGAAAAATTTGGGAGAAACAACTCTTCCTTTATTATTAGGTAAAGATAAAGATTTTTGTAAACAATTGTGACTGGAACCGTGCTTGAGTCCACATGGGTTGTATGTTGATATATGGCACTAAGCCGGGTTGAGTCGTACAGAGGTTGGTGTCCGTATACAACTCAATACGGTACACCTAAAATTCTAATTAATATTACATTTAACACCCCCCCTTAATCTAAACCTTTGGAAAGGTTTAGATTACGCTTAAACTCATCTAACTGTTGAAGTGCCTTTGTAAAACCATCTGCAACTTGATCTTTGCTTGACACAAATCTGATGTCCAGGAGATTGTTAGCAACTCTCTCTCTAACAAAATGAAAGTATGATGAGATTGATGTTCATGTCTGATATAGATATAGTGCTAATATTGTTTGATACCGTTTTTCTTTTCTGCATCTATGTGCATGTCCTTGATTTGATACCAGATGGACCCTACTTACCTCCTACAAGGTATAAGATGAAGATTTGGCATTGAGAAATGATTTGAGCTCCTCAACATCAGTAAGAACATGAAGTTAGAATACTATGATTATGTATGTGAAAGGACACGGATGTCGCCTAGAGGGGGGGGTGAATAGGCGATTTAAAATTATTACGGTTAAGGCTTGAATAAATGCGGAATAAAACTAACGTTTAATTTATCAAGCCAAAACCTAAACTAGCTAGGTTCACCTATGTGCACCAACAACTTATGCTAAGCAATATGATCAACTAGGTGATAGCAAGATATATGACTTTAAGCTCGATGTCTATCACAAAGTAAATAGCATAAGTAGGAAGCTCGGGATAGAAATACCGAGGCACTTGGAGACGATGATTTATCCCGAAGTTCACTTCCCAATGGAAGCTAGTCTCCGTTGGAGCGGCGCGGTGTTCACCAATGTGAAACACCGAGTAGCCTTAATATGGCACACCCTATCTCCGTTGTGTCTTACCACCAATGTGGCGAGGCACTTGTCACTATGTTGCCGTTGAGGTTGACAACTAGAACCTTTACAAGGGTGAAGCTCACTCCACAAGTTGGAGGGTCTTCACCAAATGCACCGAGCCACCAAGACTTGATGCCCAAGGCCGAGGGATCCCGGCAATGTCTTCGTAGCTACCAAAGCTCCGAAGCTAACAAGGTTGAGCCACACTCCACAATTGGAGGCTCCCAACAAATCCCGTAAGCCACCAAGACTCCGAGAAATCAAACCGTCTAGGGTACCAACGTGCCCTAGAGAAACAAGCTCTAGGGAACCAAAGTACCCAAGAGAAACAAGCTTCTCAACTTCACTTTCCACGAATCACCGTGGAGAACTCAAACCGATGCAACTAATGCAATGGCAAGAACACACTAAGTGGTCAAGTTCTTACAACCCGAATCCAACCAAAGCAACTAATGCTTGGGAGGGATTAGGGAGGAAGAACAAAGGAGAAACACAAAGAAACTCCAAAGATTTAGATCCAAAATGTTCTCCTCACTTAGAGGAGAAATCAATTGGTGGAAACACGGATCTAAATCTCCTCTCTCTTTTCTCTCAAAGAAGTAGCACGAACTAGTGGAGAGAATGAGAGAAAGCCAAGCTCAAGAGGTCAACAATGGAGGAGGGAGAATAGCTTAAGAGTTGGCTAAAAGGTCCCAGTTTATTTGGGGAAGAAGCCCTTTAAGTAGGGGCTCCGAAAATACAACCGTTGTAATATTTTATGTGCAGGAAAAAGGAGAAGAAGAGGCAAATGGGCAGACCGGCCTGGCAGCCGGCCCAGGCCGGCAGTGGAGCCGGGGAGCCACCCGAACGGGCCGGCCTGGGAGCCGGCCCAGGCCGGCAGCAGAGCCGGGGCGGTCAGGAGCGGAGTGGCGCACCCGAGTGGGCCGGCCCAGCACCCGGCCCAGGCCGGTGGGGAGGCCGGCCACCCACCCGAGGGAACCGGCCGTGGATCCGGCCCAGGCCGGCGTTGTGGCTGGGGGTCTGGCCGAATGGGCCGGCCTGGGAGCCGACCCAGGCCGGCAGTGAGGCCGGCGCAGTTATTTCTTTTTCCCTTCTTTTTAATATTCTGTTTCTAAAACGACCGATACCGAAAACGCAATATCTTCTACATACGAACTCCGTTTTCGGTAATCTTGGACTCGTTGGAATCGTCACAACGAGCACTACAAGAATATATATAGAAACATCATTGTTCAACAAGATATGGTAAAGCCAAATGGTGAGAGGTAAAACCCTTTCATTAAAACCCGGAAAACCATATCTTTTGCATATGACGTCCGAATAACACAAAACCACTTTTGTTGGAAAGAGGACGACAAATGCTACCCTATATCATGTGAGAATATTGAAACTAAGTAAGGGAGATTTTGCTAATAAATGGAAGAGTGAAACCTTCCGCATAGATGGACCGACAAAATCTCCGACACCGAAAACTCAATAGGGAACACATATGAAAACCGTTTTCGGTGACCTTGGCCTTGTCATGACAAGCACGACAAGCACCAATACCACACCACGATAAGAGCCAAATAGGAACCAATAAAGATGATGCCACAGATGCAAAGGTTTGAGCTCTCTACGACCGATACGCTAAAGCTCACTTGAGAGCCCCTCTTGATAGTACGGTTACCTATCCTAAAACCCGGTCTCCCAACTACACCGCGAGACCGGTAAAATAGAAACCTTATCAAGATCATACCTTTGCCTTGCGCATTCCACTTGAGCTCGATGATGACGATCTTGATCTACTCTCAAGTGGATCACCTTTCTTGATTTTGCTCCGCTTGGTGAAGACACGCATATTGCTCCCCCATACACCAAGATGGGAGGGACACTCTTCGACATATCTTCACATGGCCTTTATCTTGATGATGATCACCACGTGACGCCATCCACCATGGACAACATAGGATCTTGATCAACAAATGATCTTCTTCTTCACATGCCCTAATCTTGTATGTTGATCAAGCCTTGATCAACATATAGTCTTCTTCTTTTAGCCTTGACTCCAACATATGGAGTCCAAGCATTCCTTATGGACCAACACTGCAAATATAACTCAAGGCACACATTAGTCCATAGGGATTGTCATTAATTACCAAAACAACACATGGGGGCAACCATGCCCTTTCAGTATGATTGTAGAGTGTTTGCTATAACAAGGATTGTGAGATAGATGTGACAACTTAAAAACACGTCTACAACAAATTGTTCAACTGGGTTAAGAATATAGACATCTAGATTCAGCAAATTCTTCATTAGCAATACATTAGTTGTAATAATAAGGGGAAGAATATTTCCGTTGCTTTGTTTCGTCCGTCAAAACGTTTCTCTCTTTGTCCGTTTTCGTCCGTCGCACTTCCTTGATTGACTCTATGCTCCATCGGTAAGGACAATAGACCATTGAACACAAGCACACAACTAGGCATTATTTTTGTTTTTCATGTTGTCGCTTGGAAATAATTACCGGAGAGGAACTTCTCCCGCAGCTTCGATTTTTCTCTCCCGTTGCAACGCACGGGCATATTTACTAGTTATTAGGTAAAGATAAAGATTTTTGTAAACAATTGTGACTGGAACCGTGCTTGAGTCCACATGGGTTGCATGTTGATATATGGCACTAAGCCGGGTTGAGTCGTACAGAGGTTGGTGTCCATATACAACTCAATACGGTACACCTAAAATTCTAATTAATATTACATTTAACACCCCCCCTTAATCTAAACCTTTGGAAAGGTTTATATTACGCTTAAACTCATCTAACTGTTGAAGTGCCTTTGTAAAACCATCTGCAACTTGATCTTTGCTTGACACAAATCTGATATCCAGAAGATTGTTAGCAACTCTCTCTCTAACAAAATGAAAATCTATTTCAATATGCTTGGTACGAGCATGAAACACTGGATTGGCAGACAAATAGGTAGCACCCAGATTGTCACACCAAAGACACGGCTTCTCCTTTAGTTTAACACCAAGTTCACTAAGAAGAGCTTCAACCCAAATTAATTCTGCTGTAGCATTTGCCAAGGCTTTGTATTCAGCCTCAGTACTGGACCTGGACACTGTGACTTGTTTTCTGGCACTCCAAGAAACCAAGTTTGATCCAACAAATATAGCAAATCCACCAGTGGACCGCCTATCATCAATATAACCTGCCCAATCTGCATCAGAGAAGGCGCTGAGGAGTGTAGATGATGATTTAACAAATGTAATTCCAACTTTTGATGTATCTTGTATATATCTAAGAATACGCTTCACAGCTGACCAATGTTCTGTAGTGGGAGCATGTAGAAACTGACAGACTTTATTCACAGAATAAGACAAATCTGGGCGTGTCAGTGTTAAATACTGTAATCCTCCAACAATGCTGCGATACTGAGTACTATCTTCAGGACCCAGTGGTGTGCCATCAGTAAGAGACAACTGTTCTGTAGAAGACAAGGGTGTAGGTGCAACTTTGCAGCCATGCATGCCAACCTTTGATATTAAGTCTGTGGCATACTTTTCCTGTGTCAGAACAAGTCCATTCGGCACCTTCTTGACTTCAATACCAAGAAAATAATGTAGATCACCTAGATCTTTAATGGCAAAGTTTGCATTGAGATCTCGAAGCAGAATATTAATGGCATCATCAGAAGAACTTGTTACTATAATATCATCAACATAGATCAACACATAGATGATAATACCTGCTCTGTCATAGAGAAATAGTGATGTATCAGCCTTGGAGGGAATAAAACCAAGCTCACTCAATTTTGAGCTAAGCCTGGAGTACCATGCTCGAGGTGCTTGTTTCAGTCCATAAAGAGCCTTGTCAAGCTTGCAAATATGATGCGGAGCGTGAGGATTCTCAAAACCTGGAGGTTGTCTCATATATACCTCCTCTTCCAGAACACCATGTAAAAACGCGTTCTTGACATCTAGCTGCCGTAAACTCCATCCACGAGAGACAGACAGAGACAAGACAATTCTGATAGTAGCAATCTTGACTACAGGACTAAAGGTATCCTCATAATCAATACCATATCTTTGTTTGAACCCTTTTGCAACCAGCCTTGCTTTATACCTGTCAATAGAACCATCTGCTTTCTTCTTGACACGATATACCCACTTACAATCAATTAGATTTCTATTGCTGCTTGGAGGAACAAGGTGCCATGTTTTATTTTCAATCAGTGCATCATATTCTTCCTGCATTGCTTGATGCCATTTTGAGTCATTAAGAGCCTCCACAAGTGTACACGGTTCACCTGTAGAAGAGAACATACCATATCTAATTGTGCCATCAGTATATTGTTTTGGGTGTCGTATACCTTTCTGCAGATGTGTACGAACTCCAGGTGGAGAAAGAGGTGGAACTCCAGATGACGGATTGCTTGGAGGCGGTAATTCATTTTCTTCTTCCAAGTGATCTTCATTTTCTGCACTTGCCCCCCCAGCATCAGCAGCCACAGAAGATCCGAAAGAATCAGCTGTGGACTGCGCGCCAGGAGACAACAAACTGGGTGATGGCGACTGGCGAGGGTGCGCTGTCGGCTGCACTGCCAGCGCCATGTGGCGACCAGCCAGAAGCCGGAGGCGTGTGGATCAGGGTGGCAACGGGTACGGGGATGACCGGGGATGACTCCACCATCCCCGCCCCGATCCCCGCCAGTCCCCATACCCATCATCCCCATGAAGCTTCGCGGGGACAAAATGATCCCCATCCCCGTTAACAGTGGGTAACGGTTACCCATCGGGTATCCATGGGGATGTTAATACTAACTGAGAAAGATGAGATTAGAGAGGGCATGGTTGCTAAGAAAGGTGGAGAAAATAATTATATGGATTATCTATGTTTTATTCTATTTATTATGCTTTTTTTGAATATATTTTAGTTTTGTCGGGTATCCATGGAGTCCCCACGGGGATGATTTCATCCCCATCCCCGCCCCGCGAGGCTAACGGGTACCCGCCAGACAATACCCACGGGGATGATTTCATCCCCATCCCCGCTCCATGACGGGTAAATCCCCGCGGGTACCCGTCCCCACGAGGAATATTGCCATCTTGACGTGTGGAGGCCATGCGCTCCAGCGTCAGGTGGAGGGGACCGCGGCGGAGTGGAGGCGCTGGCCACGCGTGACTGGCCGGCCAGTCTTGTTGGAGAATCATCATCAGAATCAGTGCCCGTTTCGACATTTTCTGGCTGATCTGAAAAAACAATTTCCGAACGATTTTGGGCGCCGTTTTCACTGAGATTTGTTCCTGGAGCTTCTTCTACCTGTTCCACATCAGAAATTGGCACAATAGAAGACACATGGTTATCAATATTTGGTACACCCTCATTAGAAGAAGACGTGGAAGATGGAAGAAGTAGTATTTGTTGTTTGAGAAGAGCGCCGGCATTGGGATGAAGAGAGGCAAACGGAAAAACATTTTCATCAAAAACAACATCACGAGAGATATAGATTCTGCCAGTAGATACATCAAGACACTTGACACCTTTATGAAGAGGACTATATCCAAGAAAGACACACCGTTTTGACCGGAAAGCAAGCTTGCGCTTGTTGTAAGGACGAAGATTTGGCCAACATGCACAACCAAAAGTTCGAAGAGCATCATAATTTGGTGTGACATGAAGAAGACGTTCAGTAGGGGTGTCAAAATCTAGAACTTTGCTAGGAGGCAACTTTATAAGAAAAGTGGCAGTGATAAAGGCTTCATCCCAGTATT
Organism: Puccinellia tenuiflora; assembly: GCA_012064385.1. Taxonomy (NCBI): domain Eukaryota; kingdom Viridiplantae; phylum Streptophyta; class Magnoliopsida; order Poales; family Poaceae; genus Puccinellia; species Puccinellia tenuiflora. The sequence continues at coordinate 190,954 of QRDG01002529.1, forward strand.
TTAGAGGCATGGAGGCATTGGCAAGTAATGCAAGACCAACTTCAACTATGTGACGGTGTTTTCTCTCAGCAGAACCGTTTTGTTGATGAGCATGGGGGCATGAAACATGATGAGTAATGCCAACTTTTTGAAAGAAACCATTTAGTTTCTCATACTCGCCTCCCCAATCAGTTTGCATAGTAACAATTTTCCTATCAAACTTACGTTCAACATACTGTTGGTAATTAAGAAAAGCTTGATAAACATCAGAACGCCTCTTAAGCAAATATATCCAAGTAAATTTACTGAAATCATCGATAAAGCTTACATAATATGCATGTTTCCCAACAGAGAGAGGAGCAGGACCCCATACATCAGAGATTACTTGCTCCAAGGGAGCAGTGGAGACACTAGAAGACACGGGATATGGCAACTGATGACTCTTAGCTAACTGACAAGAATCACAAACATATGGGGCACTCTCTGGAGTGTAAGCTATTTTATTTCTTCTAAGAACTTGCTGAACCACGAAGGAAGAAGGATGTCCTAAACGGCGATGCCATGTGGATGAAGATGGCTTTATTGTGAAGAAAGCATGCTTGGAGGTCTCGTGAAACATTGGCACCAAAGGATAGAGACCACCATAGCAAGGCCCTCTAAACAAAGTTCTTCGAGTCGCTTGGTCCTTGATTAAAAAGAAGAAAGGATGAAACTCAATAAAGACACGATTATCAAGAGTAAATCGATGAATAGATAAAAGATTCTTGGATGCATTGGGAACAAGAAGAATATTTTTGAGATCAAAAGAACCATGAGGGGTACGTAATATTGAATTACCAATGTGACTAATATTCATACCTGTGCCTTCAGCAGTGCGGACCTTTTCTTGTCCATGGTACTTGTTGGCGATGAGGAGCTTGTTCAGCTCACTAGTAATGTGATCAGTGGCACCGGAATCAGCATACCAGTTTGTGTCGACACCATAGGGGACAGAAGCAAGATGTGCCCCCTTGTCTGAATCATCTCTCTTTTTCTTGTCATCAGAATAGCGCCACCAGCACTCACTAGCAGGATGTCCATGCTTCTTGCAAATTTGACAATCAGTATCAACATATTTTGTAGGTGTACGATCTGGGCGACGTCCACCACCATCATTGCGCCTATCACGGCGGTCATCACGCCGATCTCCACGGCGATCATCCTCACGGCGCTCATCACGGCGCCAGCTACGGTCATCATCACTGACGATCATCACGATAGCGATCCCCACCACCACCACCTCCACGGTAGAAGCCACCATCTGGACTGCGACCACGTGGAGGTGGAGAGTAGCCACGGCGAGGAGGGGTGCGACCACGAGAACGCTCATAGCCTCGGCGAGCCAAGTTGGCCGAGGAGATGAAGGAGCCATTTTCTTCAACACCATTGCGCATGTCATATCCACAGAGTTGCTCATAAAATTCATCAACAGTAGTGTTTGAGTTACTATTAACCGAGGTGATCAGAGAGTTGTATTCCACCTTGTCCAGCCCATGAAGAAGGTAACCCAGAAGTTCATCGTCTCCAATGGGTTTCCCAAGGGCCGAGAGCTCAGAAGCAAAGCCCTTCATCTTGGTGTAGTAGAGATCAGCGGTCATGGTGAGTTTCTTGGTGTCATTGAGCTTCTCACGCAGGTGTTGTGCCTTGGTACGGGACGCCGTTTGGAACATGCCATTGACGCCGGCCCAGGCTGCAGCAGTGGTGTCCATGCCCAGAACATGCGACAGAATCTCCGGCGATAGCGAATTCAAGAGAAAACGCAGCACCTGCTGATCCCGAGCAATCCAGGCCACATATGCAGGATTTTCAACTTGGATCTTGTTCTTCTCAGAGTCTTCACCCTCGACAGTCTTGGCAGGAGCACAGTCAGATCCATCAAGAAGGCCCATGACGTTGGCGCCACGAAACGCCGGAACGATGAGAGCTTTCCATAGAAGAAAGTTACTCCGTGTCAGGAGCTGAGTCGGAGGGCTTCCCAGAGCAGCGGCCAGAGCAGAACTCGACGAAGAGGAACTCATGGCGGCGGCGGTTGTCTTCTAGGGTTTGCAGTTTTCTGCTAGGGTTTTTGATGCGGCAGCGGCTTAGTAGCGGCTGGCAGCAGCGGTGTTGTCTTCTAGGGTTTGTGGTTGTCTTCTAGGGTTTTTGCGGCGGCGCTTAGTAGCGGCGGCGGCGGTTGTATTGGCTGTGGTTGTTTTGTTGTCGAGGTTATCAGGGCGGCGGCGGCGACAGGGAGGTTCCCTGCAGCGGCGGCGGCAGTTTTGTTGGATGCTATACAACGGCGGCGGCGGCTTGGAGAGCGGCGGCGGCGGCGGCAGCTAGGGTCGTGGGAGGAGGTGCTCTGATACCATGTAAACAATTGTGACTGGAACCGTGCTTGAGTCCACACGGGTTGCATGTTGATATATGGCACTAAGCCGGGTTGAGTCGTACAGAGGTTGGTGTCCGTATACAACTCAATACGGTACACCTAAAATTCTAATTACTATTACATTTAACAATTTTTTGTGCTGTTAAATACCAGATAAGAAGTAAAAAAGAATTCTAAGAAGATTTTCACAACTCATTTTTAGGTTCAAAGTAGTTTTCACAAGCACTATAATATTCAAAACCGAATGCATTGTACGTGTACAACCCATCATGCAAAACCATATTTTTAATCTTAATCTCGGATTTTTTTTCTTGGTAAGTCCATCTCATCCATATGTCATTTCCTTGGTCATTGAGAATTGTACATTTGTGTTTCTCCTAGGTCATTATGTGTTTTATCATGTTTTTCCTCAAGTCATTTCTTCTCGGGCATCTATGTTTCCCAGACATTCCTTCTCATTCATATTTTTTCCTCAATCATTTCATATCATTCAATATTTTTATATGTTTTCAATAAGAACAAAATATACATGACTCACATGTAGAATTGTTTTTTCTTCCTCCGCCCGCATCAACGCAAATCATATTATATTTCCAGACAGTTAAGAGCATTGTGTAAAAATGGAATATTTGACGTTTTAGTAGCCTAATTTAACTTATTAAACGTCTTATATAATGAGGCAGAGGAAGTATGTTTCATTATCGTTAGGCAATAAGAGACGAATAAAAAAATCAACATCATCCTTCCTTTATTTTGGAGAGATTCAACCAAAATTAAATCTTATAATTTGTAGCTTGTGACTAAATCATAAATTATCAGTATAACAGTTGTGATATTTGATTAATGCTACGGCAAACATCGAGATGCTTCTCGACATACTCATCATTTTATCATTGGCTCTCGTTATAGCTTATCATCTTTTGTTGTTCCCATGTTGTTAATGTTAACTTATATTACTTTAATTAAGCTGATTATGCCTATTACATCTTTGTGTGATGTGTTGTTTCAATCTTTATTGTTGTTTTCACAACTTCTATTTTCTTTGTTCCTACAATAGCTCGCTTGCACATGTAGAACAATGGTGAGGCCATTAATAGAAATGTCTTCATAAGAGAAAAACATTAACAAGATGTTGCATATTATGAATTTCTTCGTAATATCTACAAAAATTATAAAAATAATTTCTATTGGGGTTTTGTTATGAGACAAATATAGTGTGTTGGACTTCTCAAATGAAAATATTTAATTTTACATGGGATTTTGGGCATATCAGTGCGTTGCTTAAGGATCCTTGATCTTGTGATTTAAGGCTCGGTTTGTAGTTGCCCAGCTGTGTTATGTTGAACTTTATTTTGTAGCATGTAGCGAAAAATTATGGCTGCAAACATTAAGATAAACAAAACGGTTTGGCTTTAGCTCAGTCGACTGGATTCTTTTTCTTTAACTAGTCAACTGAAATTTTCTGTGAAATCTACACCACTTTGACATATCTAAAATGTGCAACTACTATATTCTTTCGATCCTTTTAGTTGCATATTTGATTTTATTTGTAAAATCAGTTTGTTCTTTTATTTTGCTTTGTAGTTGCATTTCTAATCTCATACCGGCTACACTTGGAATCCTAACAAATAACGAGGACATATGAATCATTAACCTTGGTTTAGTTGGTGGAAGGGGGCAAAAGCTTAAGCCTTGCAACTTCCAAAGCTTACAAAAAAACATGAACTTGATCACCATAAGCACATGGTGCAACCACCACATGCCCAGGTCTCAAAACGATACGTACAGCACCTATGGCTGATCTGCTCGTACGCGCGGGCCTGCCATTTTTTCTGTCAGGCCGCGGCGGCGAAGTTCCAGACGGCTCCGTCGCCCTCGCCGCAGGCGCTGTGGATGGCCCTCATCCTGTCGACGGACTTGCAGATGCCGCTGCAGGACCAGTCGAAGGACGCCGCGCACACGTTCCCGGCCTGCTTCTTCCACTCGCAGTCTGTGTGTACAGGAGGAAAAATGAACCGTTCTATACCAGCACCGCCGCGAGACTAACTGAAACAATAACAGTGCCTCCGGCGGCCGTACCTGGCGGCGTGGCGCAGCAGAGGCTCCGGTCGTCGACGTGCTCCACCTCGAGCCCGATCAGCCACGCCCCCAGCGACACGTCCTCGTTCGCGAACCGGTGCAGTATCGGCCTGAGCGCGGATCATAATTTCCTCACACAGATCAGTCATCATTAACTCGCAGAGGAAAATGCCAGATGCAGATATGCTTACTGGTTAATGGAGATGTAGGAGGCGAGGTCCCTGGAGATGGCGTAGATCTGTCCCGTGGCGTGGCGGAAGTACTTGTTGCCTTCGTCCCCGAATTTCCACGACTCCGGCTCGTGGTACTTCACGCCCCTGCAGATCAATGCAGTGACATGTCAAACTCAGGCTAAGTACTTACTAATTTATTCATGGTGTTGTGCGCGCTAGCTTACTTCTGCGACAGCACGGGGCCGGACTTCATGCACCCGACGTAGACCCTGGGCGTGGTCCGGTACCGTGCCAGCCTGCTGGCGAGCATCCCCAGGTTGACGTGGACGTCGTCGTCGACCTTGACGTAGAAGGCGGCGTCCCAGGTGGCGACGGCGGCGGCGAAGTAGATCCTGGTCTTGGACGACAGCTCGTGGTACCCCTCCACGTGGTCCAGCCGCATGAAGTCCCTCGTCTCGGCCTCCTCCACGTCGATCGCCCGGTCCAGCGCCCCTCCCGGCGTCGCGCTGTGCCCGATCACGAACCGGACCACGATCCCCTTCTCCTTCTCCAGCCGCCGCAGCTTCTCGCCCCGGGGCACCCAGGTGTCCCGGAGCGAGTCGCGCCGCTTCTTGCTGCTGAAGGCGGTGTTGATGCCCACGACGACGAACGCCTTGGGGAGGCGGCCCTTGGACGGCACCGACGCGCCCAGGCCGCCGTTCCGCTTCGCCCGCTCCACCGCCAGCTCCATCTCCAGCGACGACACCGACTTGTCCAGCGACCGGATGGCTTGGTGCGTTCGTGACACCTCTTTCATGACGTCGTTCGGGTTGCTCGCTTCCTCTAGCTTCTGAAATTTAGAAGAGACGAGTGACTGATCAACAACCAGCTCCCATAATACCACACCATGCTGCAGGACTAATTGACAATGTATGTTCGTGCTTGGTGACACTTACACGCCTGTGCTCGCAGTCGTCGTCTGAGAAGAGAGCGATCCTGGAGCCGTGGTGGCCGGAGGAGGAAGACGAGGCGCCGCCGTGGCCTCTCGACGGCGACGACAGTATCGTCATCCGTCCGCTGAGGAGCAGCCCCACGAAGAAGCTCGTCGCGCACAGGATGAACACCGCCTTGGCCGACATCGGCCTCGCCCGCGCGGCCTTCTTCTCCGACTGCGGCTGCCGCTCGGTTAGTGCCTGAAGAATTCAGACAACAAACGCACACGCACGAACTGTTACATTCCAGCTTCACCTCAGCAAAACTAATCATACATATAGACTGCAAAACACGTACCATCATTGCTTGCAGTGATGCGCGGCCAATCTTAGGCGCCTACTGAAACGAGAGCGCTGCCACTCCACGGGTGAATGAAGAGGCATAAGGAGATGCCGCGCGCTCGAGTCGACGCCGAAAACGCCGGCTATCTATCCCAGCAGCGCGGCGGAACGGTTCAGTTGGCAAGGCCCTTTGCGTGAGGAGCTCATGCTGCCAGTGTGAGGGAGCGCCATGGCGATCGTTGATACACATTGCCCAGAAGAAAAGATCACCGCAGTGTACAGCGTTGTTCTGCCTGTAACTCATGTGGCTGGCTAACGGTTTTCTTTACAGTGATGATTGACCTAACGGTGTACTGTTCTGCTTTGATACGCCGAGTAATTTATGTGTTTGATGACGCCACAAAATGCGTGCTGTAAACGCAAATGCAAGAGGGCAGCACACAAGTAAGGAATGATTTGCCGAGCACAGTTCGGTGCATCTGGCGTGTAACTAACGAACTAACCACTCGTTTGTTCAATGATTGAGAGTATAGGCGATCTTTTCATGTGATTCCAGCCGAAACAGAGAAAAAATATGAATTCTGGCCATAAGAATCACAATCAGAAGTAGCCGAAATGACAGTACGCTTCCCATTTCAGAATGCAAGAAGCTTACAGGCAGTATGTTCAGACTCCAGTTAACAGTGGGAACCAAGTTACACAGTTCCAAACAGGGACTGATAGAAGCTCAACTCAGTTGCAACGTGGGATGCATCGCCACCTCAACAGGGTGAAACGATCACCAGGAATGACACTGTACTGTCGACTCTTTTACGTTTGCAGGCAGACCATAGTGGCACAAACCACAAAGGCAACACCAGCTGCTGGGCTGAAACAATCACCAGAGAGGTCATTATAGTGTGTCATCATCCCTTCTACGTTCTGCAGGTATATCCGCAAGGCTAGCCGCTGCATATGAAGAGGTAACAGAGAAACAGAGCTCATAGAGAAAAACAAGTATAGATCAGGGACGACAGGTGATCGTTGCGATATGTCACCTTATCATTCCGAAACATTCACCATCCGGTTCAATGATGTCACCTTATCATTCTGAAAGATGAGTGTCTTGCAATGGTATATATGCTAGATTTTCAAGCAATCACAGCCAGCAAGCACAAACTCAGCTTGATGCATAACAAGGCAGCAACTGGTCCACTTGAAATCTCGGAGTAAAAAGGGGTCACCGACAGATTTGTCACTCAACAAATGCACCATCAACGGATACTACAAATATTACCAGTTAAAAAAACAGTAGAAACAACTTTCCTTGTACAGCCAACAAGAACTGTAAGCCATACCAGGAAATCACAGCTGTTGCACCTCAGCAGCAAGAAATAGAAAATGTAAAGCTTGACTACTCAAGAGCCGAGGTAGCCAATGATGGATCCTAAGTGATAATGGATACATGTGGCTTCCAAACAAATACTGCTTAAGCAAACAAGTCATATCAACCATACATAGTTATAAATAAGTTTAAAGATACATGGCACATTTGATGGGTTTCTTAACCCATTTTTATGTCCCAACATAATACAGATCCAGATAACATGAGAAACACAAATAACATAACAGCTCAAATATTTTGAACTGAGGATGTTGCCACCCCATCCCTGTAACTAGGGTAAGTACTACAGCGACATCAGTGGAGGCAAGATCCTATCAGGACGACAAAACACGGAACCTAACCATCAGGGACAGGCCTGACTACGATGTAGAAAACAACAGACACACACATGCACTACCATAAGCCATATTTACATGCATGTGATAGCAAGTACCCAGATGACATAACGGAAGGGCTGAGACAACAAAGGCTTTGCTGGCCGATGTTAAATTCATTGGAGCTCAGTATGCTAGTAGGACGGGTATGGAACTGGTTGTCTGTCAGCACGACGGCTAACATCATTCAGAACAGAACCAAATACACGTCTACTATACTCATATGTACCCTCACTTAATCCTCTACTTGCTACCCCACTTGATGCTGGAGAAAAAAGGAACTGTAAGATTCGATACAAAATTCACATTACATATCTCATATTTCAAAGAGACAAATGAATTCTCTCACCTTGAGAGTGGAAATCATAGGAATGATTTGGAGAAGCACCATAGCCTGCAATCCTACCGTTTACCACTCTTTGTTGTGACACGGGAGTGTCACTAGGTCTCAATGGTTGATGTGGATTTGGTAGTGGTATAGGGTTCATTTTAGGTGTTATAGGAACATTGCCGTTTGAAGAGGGCTTGTCCTGCCCAGAGATCTGTCAAAAGAAGGGTATAATTTCAGGGTCCATTCTTTCCCTACTGCTTCATAAATAAATATACAAATCTAGTAACAACAAGAACGGCAGGTGGTCAACTACACTGGGTTGGCCCCAGAATGAACTACTCACACAATATGTAACTGACCACACCATAAGAACAACATACTGAAATTTATACTAAAACAAATTAGATAACCAGGGAGCAAAAAAGAAACGCACCGCAAATTTAAGCGTTCTATTGTGAAGGCGAACAAGGCCAGAAAACAGCCTAACAGCATACTGGGCAATCTCCTCCGTTTCATACTCAGCAAAAGCAAAACCTTTGGGTCGACTAGTTTCCTTGTCACGAGGAATGTGCAAGTCTACTACACGACCTACCTGAATAAGAATTTCATACAAAACCCTCTCCGAGACCTTTTCATCCAAGTTACCTATTTAAGAGAGATGCAGTTGAAGAATTAATACAATACAAGCAATTACTTCGTTAAATTTAAGCATGCAAAAACAAGAGGCAAAGTGAGACAAGAACAAACATTGAAGAATTCCAGAACTAGCACACTGCAACAGTCAACCATGACAAAAAAAAACATGGATTTGAAGTGTATCAGTAATGCTTAGGAAGACCATAAAGCAGCTATACTTGTGGTTTTCAAAAAGGGTTGCAACATCGGTTCACAATGTCTACCACCAGTTCACCAGTTAGTCAGCTCAACAGATTATATAACGTGAATTATTAAATGGTGATTTGCACCGGCATTTACCCATTTTTTTGCTTTAATAGTCTCTTGCTCAATAGCGATTGTGTGAGGCCGTGAGAAACTGATAACTGACCTAGGGATTGAATGCATTCTAAGTTTCTAACACGTTAAAAACACTGTCTTTTTCTCAAGCTGATTACCGCTTCTTTCAAGTACCTAACTTGCTTGCAGATTGTGATGTCTTTCATACTCTCTGGTCACTGCATCATAAGTTCATAACAATGCAAGGATTAAAAGTGTTATTATAACCCCTTAAGCCCTTCAATACCTGTGCTAGTTGAGCCCTATTAATTTGCTTACTTAAGCTTAATAAAATGAACATCTTGTTTTACACATTTAAATCCCTGAACGTAGTTAGTGAAGTTGTGGTGAATTACTCTTGATGCCATAAAGTTGACAGCTACAAAAAAAAGGTCCTCTTTAGCTCGCCCCCATAAAGCGTAAGATTAATCGATGATGGCCATAGCTGTCGAACCTCTATTATTCGCACATCCAAACCCTAGATGATGCACGTCTTAGGGTGTGTTTGTTTGGGCTGGCTGTGGCTGGCTGCGGCTGGCTGTGTTGATGTTCAGGGAAAGCTGCTGTCTACGAAAAGCTGTTTTTCTGAGTTTTAGTGTTTGGCAACTAGCTGTCTGTTTGGCTGTAATCCATGAAATTGTCTGAAATACCCTCATAGTTACGAAATTGATTATTTTTTTTACTAATTTACATGTAATAAATACGTATGTGACCAGATACTAGTCAGACTATACTGAGTTACATGTAGTAAGCGTACAAGCTGTTAGTTGCGATCCAGTAGACTGATATCAGCTAGCCAAATCAAATTGTTAGTTGCGATCCAGTAGACTATACGAGTTCAAGATGTACGTGTACATGCTGCCGGCGGCCGGACCTGGGCTATACGTGTACGCCTTGGTATTTTGGACCGTATACGAAAAACTGGTGTCCTCAATTGAAGTCTCCCTGACACATGCACATTCCATCTGCCTAGACGTGAATGGACCTTGCATATACGTTGGATGGGTCCATGTACAATAATAACTCACGTACAAAGACAGGCCGAACAGGAATTCAGCTGCATCGCGCATGGGAAGGTGGTTCTGTTTTAGGATCGCTGCGCTGATGCTGTGCGATGGCATTTCTTCCGTGAATACTTGATCAAAAAGGGGCAAGGATATATAACGGTTCGGTTTGCTGTCTCGGAAGCTCGGGAAGCACCTCCCACAGGTGCTTTTTTCCGTGTGTGTAATCGAAGGCCTGCTTCGGCAAAGCCCAAAGCAAAGCCGATGTGTTTGTTTCCATCAACTATCTTATTTTACTGGAAAGCACCCAGAAGCTGAAACAAACACGCCCTTAAGCAGGCTGAATTTGCTGGTACGTTTGGCATTGTAAACATATGCTTATGTTGATTTCCGCTGTACACATGCTTGCAATTTTCCAATTGCAATTTGCAAGCAATGTACAGATGACAGAACATCAACAAATGTTTTCTGCGCAAGGAAATTAGCATGATTGAGGTGAATTAATCATCATCTAACATTCAAGCAAACCTAGTGCAACGAACAATTCCTATTCCGAAGAACTACGAGGACGCAACAGCGCATAAGGCAATCGTCGATTTTATTACAAGCTTAAGCAATTAACCTACTACCTAAACTGTGATGGTAATTAGTAAATCTACGCCAGCCAAATCCGAAAGGGGGCGAAATCCCGGTTCAAAACATCTGGAGCACACAATCAGGTTATACCTCCTCGGGGAAGCAGCAGCCGCAGGCACGAAAAACCCCAATTTGGGGGCCGGACAGAACAGAGCAAATCGCCACGAACAGAACAGACAACAGAGCAAATCACCACGAATCCCACCTAAATCCGGACCAGGCCACAGGAAAAATGGAGAAATGGGGGGAAACCCGCGAGAACAACCGTAGCGCGCGATTGGGACCTCGAAAAGGCGGGGAGCGGGTAGGGATCTCACCTATGTAGACGGCGCAGCCCGGGTTCCTCGCCATAGGGACCGGATCTGGGGAGACGGCGCGGCGCGGAGGAGTCCAACCGGGGCAAGCGAGCGAGCGAGCGACTGCCACACGACGACTACAAGAGGCACGAGCGCGCAGGGAAAGAGGTTGGTGAGGCACCGCGTCGGGGCGCTATATCCAGCGGGTGGTTTGGAGACGATTCGGTTTCGGCTGCCGACGCAGAGACGGCTTTGGGTATGGTCGTGGATGGGGCCCGGGCGTCAGTGGGGGGTAATAGGTGGGCGCTTGTTCCCAAGGCTCCGAGCGTTTTTTTTATTTAGGGAAAGCTGCGTGTTACTAGCTATTTTACTCCTACTATGGGTAGTCTAATACAAACATAATAGGAGTACAAGGTTACCCACACACGCAGGATCCTACCACAATGAACTAGGTGTCCTGAAATAATTGCACAACGAACCCCTACCAAATAAGAAAATAGGAAGTCTTCAGGGGTCTCTTTGCACACTGCCTTCTTCACCCATAGGTCGTCTCCGCCATGGCCGGAGCACCAGAAGGAAAACGAACCGGGGGACCAACAATCCATAGGCTCCGAGCGTTGATGATGGATATTTTGTGGAATTATATTGACCGTTGGATAAAGCATATATGGATGGCAATGGTTTGGCAAGGCAAGGCCAAAAGCAAAAGTGCAAGACCTAGGGAGGGAATTCCTGGAATTTTTACCAACGTCCATTCGAGGAGAAGAGGGTGGGGATCGAACTCCCACGCCTTGGTGATGAAGTTTCGGGAGTTTTTGAAGCTTCTCGGTGAAGACCTTGAGAGAGATATTATCAACAATGTTTAAATAGAATTCTGGAACTTATGCAAGATAGATAAGGTAGAAAGCAAGGTTTTCATGGATTAGGAACAAGCTTAGGTTTGGAACTCCGACAAAGATGTAAATAGGGAATATGCACTCAAAATTGCAAGCTTCAAAGATAAAGGCCAATCATGTGTGTTTTTCCATGAAAGCATATAGTGACATATGATCTAATAACCAAATAAGATGTAATGAGATCAAACGTCCTCACACGAGGAGAGTGGTGGCCTTGACCACCATTTTTTAGTATTTTTTTTACTTGGCACCGTGAAGATAAATCTTCGGTTCAAAATCAATATTCATCACTGAAGCACATTTTATCACACAAGTGACCATTTTGTAAGATTTTTATATCTGCGCATAATAAGGAGAGTGTTGATTCATGAATTGAACTACCCTCTTCGCATGTCCATGCTTACATCCAGACAAGATAGACATTTAATATGGGTAGGTATGCAATACTAATAAATGACATTTAGTTCATATCTCAACTCTCGAAATATTGATTAATCAAGAAGCTTCGTGAGGATGTCCGCTAATTGCTTATTGTTCCTCACATAAGAGAGAACAATATCACTACATAGCACATGTGCTCCATTAAAATGATGAAAAATCACAATATGCTTTGTCTTGCTATGTTGTACGATGTTATGGACGATCTTGATAGCACTCTCATTGTCACATAGAATAGGCACTATGTCACAATTGGTATCGAAATCCTTTAAAATTTGCCTCATCCATAGCAATCGATCATGACAACTTGCGACATAGGTATATTCGGGTTCGGTGGTTGAGAAGGCAACATAAGTTTTCTTCTTCGAAGACCAACACACCAATGACCTGGCAAGAAATTAGCAAGCACCAGATGTTGACTTGGGATCCTTCTTATCTCCCGCACAATCTAAATCTAAATAATCCATAAGATGAAAGCTTGATCACTCGGGATACAAAAGACTAAACCTTGGGGTATGAATTAAATATCGAAAGATTCTCTTAACTGCCACCAAGTGGCTTTACTTAGGATCGAATTGATATCTTGCACATACATATCCACACTAAACATGATATCTGGTTTAGATGCATAAAGGCAAAGCAAAGATCCAATAGTATTACGATATACCTTTTAATACACAACCTTACCCTTCAGATCAAGATTAGGATCACAATTGGTGATCATTGAGTCTTGACCGCTTTAGCATCATCTCCTGAGCATATACCTTTGGTATATTTGGTTTGATTGATGAAAGATACTCCTTGCAATTGCTTAACTTCAAAACCGAGAAATATCTTGAACTCTCCAATCATATAAATCTCAAACTCATCGATCATTAGCTAAGAAAGTTGATCACAAAATACTTTATTGTTAGAGACAATGATAATATCATCAACATATAGTTGGCATACAAACAACTCTACTTACCTCTCTTAGTAAAAAAGAGTGGGGTCAATTAGCCCAATCTCAAAGCCACGGTCTAAAAGGAATTCCTTAAGATGATCATACCAAGCGCGCAAAGCTTGCTTGAGACCATAAAATGCCTTATGAAGCATGTAGACATAGCTTGACAAAATGGATTCGCAAATCCCAAAGGTTGTGCAATATACACCAACTCACTTAGAGGACCATTATGAAATGCAATTTTCACATCCATTTGATATAACTTGAAGTTATGGTGAGATGCGAAAGCAAGCAAGGACACGAATAGATTCAATCCTAGCAACAAGAGCAAACATTTCACGGTAATAGACACCTTCCTTTTGAGTGAACTCTTGAGCCACAAATCTTGTCGAGGATGCTAAACATCTTAATTAGGCTTCTTATTGCATTGATTTCCCTTAAAACCAAAAGGTGGCGAATCAGTCGCGATTCCAACGAAAGAATCACGATTCTTGTAGAAGGTTCTTAGTATACTAGATTTCGCCAGCATATGTGCAGGTTCGAAAAATGTGACTTATCGGTTCGAGATTTTGATAACACAAACAGAAAATGCTATAGTTGGGCTACCATCGAGCTTGCAATCTATCTCCAGCAAATTTCTATTCTGAATGAGCAACCATGGGTACAACTTAAGTTTTCCTCAAATTTTATATTCTAACATTCTAAAGAAATGGATTGGATTCTTCTTAGGAACTGAATTTCATAAACAAATTCCATTGAATATTGCCCAGATGCAATTAGATTCTATGAATCGAGTCCTGCTCCTCTGTAAATTAAATCATTCAAATATTCTCCCATGACTGAATGAACAGATCAAGCTACGCTTCAGAGTTTAGCCTATGTAGCCATCTCATCCTTCTCCCTTCACAAAGAGCACAACTATGTTTTTTCTACTTGCAAGAGGGAACAAATTTGGGGTTAAAATATTGGGCACGCCTCCTCTGAGCAATCCAGAAGTCCAAAAAATAGCTCGCTTTCCATTGCCTAGAAGCATCGTAGTGCTAACCGCAAATACATCTTTTATCACTACATGATAGTGTGTAAGATTGCCCTTATGTGGCATAAAAATGTGATCCCACTTGGACAAAAGCCTCTTGGCCTTAGAGCCCTTGCACATCTTTGATCCCCATGGCACTGAAGCATTTAGCACACAATTCTTTTGCAATTAACCATGCGGTTCCCTCCTTAGCTAATTCATTGCCATCATAAGAGAAAATTCCATTGGAGCTTTGCAAATTTATTGATTGCCCTTTTTTAGCGTAAATCTTATAAAGTAATGTGTCACACTGGAAATGATCATAAATTTGACAAGGGTGAGATGACCTGCATATTAAGCAAGTGCCCTTTCCACTACTTGATCCTTGCGAACTGCCTTGCCCAAGAGAAGGTCAATCTCGATTCTTATCAAATTTCTAACATTGAGCGGAAACCAAGGTCACAACAAGTCAAAGTACTGATTGCACCACCAAAATTCTATAGGACATCATTTGGTGTCAAAGACCTCACATATAATGTTGAATACCATATTTTTTCAATGTTTGTTTTGATTTTGGAAATTTGACCAAAACTAGAGAGAATTGCCTACACAGCTTCAATTTTCTGCCTGAGAAGGTTTAAGAATAGAGCAGCATCATGATTGCATAGGCTTGTTCTCAAAATTGCACTTCTTTGCCATGTGGGGGAGAAAAAGCCTTCATGATTTTCTTTGCCAAGATGTGATGCAGTGCCTCCATTGCGAGGATGAAAAGGAAGGGGTAAAGTGGTTCCCCTTGTATATAAAACAGTTCCTAGAACCCCATTTAAGAGTACTTTGGAAGAGGATGCCATCGTTAGATAGATTAGATCGAATTGTTTTTTCACAAACCCAAAACAAGAAATATTTTCTATTAATCGGTGCAACGAATTGAGTTGAAGGCCTTTTCAATGTCCAATTTGAGGAAAAATCAGATGATGCTTTTTTAACATGCCTCTTTGATCAATTTTGGAACATACATATAATTATCTTGGATGCTTCGCCCTTTTAAACATGAGCTTTGGCCGGACAAAATGAAGTTTGCCAGCTCGGGCGCTAATCTGCTCGCCGGTATTTTGCACGTCATTTTGGCGGCACTATGCATGAGAATAACAGGTTAGAACTATGATGCCAAATTTGTTCCTTCTTTTTCGGAAGAAGGTCTAGGTTTGTTGAACTAAGTAGCCTCCAGTGCTTTCCTTTTAAGTTGTGCAGCTGTTGATGTCCTATGGAGTCCACTTTTATCACCTCCTAGCATTTCTTGGAAAACCAACAATGAATCCATCTGGCCCGGAAGCTTTCTCAGAGTGCATGTAATAAAAATTGCAGCTTTGAGCTCATCCATAGAGAAAGTGGTATCTAACTGACTCAGGTCAGCTCTAGTGAGTTGCTGATAGCTAGTTCCAATTCAGTCCATGATCTCTTATCAGAGCTGGTGCCTATAAGCCCTCTGAAATGTTGTTTTTGTGACGCCTCTTCCATCTGCTCCTAACTGAATTTTTTGTGTGTTAGCGTCTCCAGATTTGATCCAAGTAAAATTGAACGTTTTCTTCCATTTGACTCCTTCCACTACCGCAAAACCCCAAGAGCTTGGATTTGAGCGATCTTGGCTGAGCAAGCTCTTCAGTTAAATGTCTTTCCTCCTGAGCTTGATTAAACTGAATGTGATCATTATATAATAGACTTGCTTTCTTATAATCTTCTTAGTGCCACTCTCGGAGGTCCCTTGCAGTCATCGCTAGTTTGATGTGCATCACTTTGATTGCATCATCAGATATCACCTGTTTCTTTTTAACTACCTCCAGGAAATCCTGCTTCTGTATGGGAAAATCTTTAAACCTTTGTAGTGCTTCCACTACATGGGCTTAAGAATCAGTGGGCAGTCAGAGACCGAGGTTGGGTGGGTGCTGATTTTCAGACAGGTCAAATAAACCGTTCGGGATGTTGTTTTTATTTCTGTGCTAGCGATGGTAACTCGTCTAACACTGCGAGGGAGTGCCATGTGCCAAGATGTCATACAGATAGCAGCGAAAGGCATCGATCACACTTACATGCCCTGGCCTGAATGATAGCGTTTGGTGCGGCCGTGGAATGCCACGCAGGCCGTACGTAGCTAAGCTTCAAAAGAAATTAATGAGGTGATGTGAAAGAAGAGAGCAATATATATGCCAAAGATCATTGCCAACGCAAGTTGCAACCACCATCCATGATCCATGTTCCATGTGTAAGTATTGTAGGAGTACTAGCATCTGCACAAAGGAAGGGTCGCTCGCGCCTCACATTCAAAATCTCTATGTACAAGGACAAGCGATCTATAGGAGAGCTACGCGTTCTCCAGTTTTTCTGTCCCGTGTAGTATTAACAAAATTTCACTTCAGGCTTTGCTATCAAAAAATTCAGTCACAGCCCCTGAGTATCTCGACGAGGCCCCTCCGCTGCTCGTCAGTGAGGTTCTTGGGGAACACCACGTCGAACTTCACCCGCAGATCGCCCCTCTTGGCGCCGCCGGCGACGGGCATGCCTTCCCCCCTGACCACCTTCTCGTAGCCTGGGCCGATGACCTCGTCGCGGAACGACCAGGACACCTTCTCGCCGCCCAGCAGCCGGAACGAGAAGGACCACCCGGTGAGCGCGCTCACCAGCGGCACCTCGGCCTTGAGCACCAGGTCGTCCCCCTGTCGCTTGAACGCCTTGTGCCTCCTCGCCGACACGGTGAAGACGGCGTCGCCGGGGAGGCACCCGGGCCGCTCGTTGCCCAT
Source organism: Puccinellia tenuiflora (assembly GCA_012064385.1). Classification (NCBI taxonomy): domain Eukaryota; kingdom Viridiplantae; phylum Streptophyta; class Magnoliopsida; order Poales; family Poaceae; genus Puccinellia; species Puccinellia tenuiflora. The sequence continues at coordinate 207,950 of QRDG01002529.1, forward strand.
GCCCTCGAACGTCACCTTCGTCCCCTTCTTCCACCCGGGCTTCACCCTGATCGTCTGCGTCACCTCTTTCTTCGCGATCAGCCTGTCACCCAAAAATCAGATTTTTGCAATCAATGGCTGATGAGAAGCTTGGGACAGTACGAACAGAGATCCGGGCGTGTCCAAGCAGAAAGGAGGAAGTGCAGAGTCACTGTCTCCGGTACCAGCTAGCTAGGCCAGCACCCTCACATGGATGCAGCACACATGAATGAATTACACACCACCTAATGCCCAGATGGACCACATTTTGTGACAGGTGATTGCTTCCAAAATAAAAGGCATTCAACCAAACATGATTTCTTAGTACATTAAACTATTAAAGTATGCTACCTCTTATTACCTGCCTAATTAAGATTCTTCTTTTAAGCATATCATACTTAGTTCGTTACAAGTTAGTTAGGACGGTTAGGTTGGATAACCTTGCATGCTACAACCATAGCGAGCAGTCGGCAAAGGAAGCATGACTCAACATTTCATATCCAGACTCCAGCTTATGCATTTTAGTTATAATAATAATTGCAGTCTGTGGCCGGCTGGAAAAACTGCCCCCATAACCTGAAAGACTGTCTAAGTGTCTCCCTTGATGAGGGTTGAGCAGATTGCTATTTGAACATTTATTTCCTAGAAGTACACCACGTAATTGGGAGTAAAGCTGATTTGGTGTCACAGTACAGAACAACTTTTTTTTTTGCCGAAGCAGAACAACTATGTTTGTCTAGCCTGAAGATTCAAGCAGGCATTTGTCTAAACCACATGCTAAACTGTACAAAGATTATTCATGTTCATCAAATAGGCACACGTACATGACTCTGGCACCCTCTTTTTTAATTATAAAGATGTAACACCAGCAGCATTGGCAAAATGAAATTCTATAGCAGAATGTCTTTAGTCTGACCGGACCACCAAAATATAGAGTGAACACTGAACACACACCTAGTGCTCTTCATTTGTAAATGTAAAGGCAGCCATGAGCCAATACCCATGCATGATGTAGTGTGATGTGGCCCATGGGCTCTGTGTGAAATACTTGACGAAAAAAATCAGTATGGATGTCTAGTGAAAATACTGTTATATACTACTGCAAAGACTGTCAATAAATGAATGATTTTGTAGAAAATAATTTGCTATATCAAGGCTTATACTATATGTTGACATGGGAAAGCAGAACGGAAATGATGCTGTCTCAGGTGAGTACGGGTAGTCGACTGCAGATAGATAGGTATGAATAATGAATGTTCCTATTCGCTGTACGTGATGGTGGCGCACGACGGCCGGGAGTCTTACCCGTTCTTGGTGACGACGTCGCGGGTGTACCTGACCTCCTTCTTGCACCCGGCGCAGAGCTCCTCGAGCGTGCACTCGACCTTGCGCTCCAGCGGCGGCGCCTTGCGCACGACGAAGCTGGAGAACTCGGCGAACGCGCGCCGCCCGCTGCCCCCGATGTCCGTGGAGCTGTAAACCTTCTGGGACTCCCTCGCCGGCGGAGTGCGGGGCGGCGGCGGCGGCGGCACCGCCGCCGCGCTCGTCCTCGCTTTGGAGGCGGCCTTCTCGCACTCGGGTGCGCGCGGCATTGCCGCCGCCGCGCCGGCGCCCTTCTCGGCGCTACCACAGCTCCTCCTCCCCTCGTCGTCGACGTCGTTGCGCGTCCGGAGCACCGCCCTGTTCTCCTGCTGGTCCTGGAGCGCCTGCGAACGGCCAAACCCGGCCACGGCGTCAGTCATCACAATCAACCAGCGGTCGACACGTCCATGGAGATAGAATGCGAGCGAAAATTCAGAGCTCTGCGTCGAGAAGATCGAAACAGACATGATGCGTGGATGATGGATGGATGGATCACCTCGTACGCCTGGGTGATGGCCTTGAACCGGGCCTCGGCCTCGGGCCTGGACTCCGGCGGGTGCTTGTCAGGGTGCCACTGCCGGACCAGCACCCTGTAGGCGGCCCTGACCTCCTGCGGGGGCGTGTCCCTGGTGATGTTGAGCACCTTGTAGTAGAGCTCCGGCGGGTTCCCCATTGCCGTACGGCGACGTGCGAGGCCAAGAGGGGTGGAGCGTGTGAGTGAGAGAATTCAGGAGGGGGGTGCTGCGACCTGTTCAGTGCTCTGCTATAATGGGGAAACGGAGCGCGCGAGATGCGTGGCTACTATGTAGGGATATTTGGACCGGAGAGAGGAGTGGAGGGAGGGCGATGGCGACGGGGTTGGTTGCTGGCGCGGGGGTGGAGGTGGAGGTACATGTAGGCCAAGGGGCCACGAGCTGGGGGGGACGCAGACGTGGACGAGAGCCTTGATGGGAAAATGGATCATCTGTCGAAATGCAGATCGAGCAGCTACGGCCTCGTGCGTGCAGCATCGGGGTACGTACGCACGTACATTGACGACCGTACGTACGTACGTACAGCAGGCTAACGGTGCAAGCAGAGCCTGGATTTTTGTTTGAGACCGTCTATGTCACAGTCGACTGAAATTTTGTTAAGTCTCAGTCGACCGACCGGCCGTGCAACGCGTTAGTCTATTTAGCTAGTGTTTCTTTTGATCGTGTCTTCTATTTTGTGTCTTTTTTTTTGTGTGTTGCAAATGGTATGGCCAGTTCTGCTCAGTCTAGAAAACACAGCATTCCTTGTCTGGGATTCTAACAACCATTACGGTCCATTCTAGGATTTTAAGAAGCATGAATCTGCTAGTTTTTTCCTTCAAAAGAAGGTTGTACATGTATACCCTGTGAAAAATTGTAATTTGTAAACTCATGCCTAAATATAGTCTAATTTAAAATAATATATTACATATATATTTCCATTTAAAATACTGTATTGCATACGCTGAAATCTTTAAATAAAATCGCACTTGTACAAAGAAAATCGACAATAATATGGTGAAAACTGTAACCTCTAAACAAACAAACTGAAAAAATAGAAAAGGGTTTGTCTGATTATCAATCCACTAACAAACCTTATGTCCCTATCGTGTTGTCTCAGTTAGTCGATCGTCATGTTTATCGAAAGCAAAATGCAGCTCGGAGAAAAAACCGCAGCCCAGTTAGTTGAAACAAACCAGTTGCACAAATCTTATAGAAAATGTGCAACTGATTGATTAGTTGCTCAAAACGGACAGAAATGAGCAACTAAGCAAACCAGTGGCACAAATCTGATAAAAAATGTGCAACTGATTGGTTAGTTGCTCAAAACTGTGAGAAATGGGTAACTAAGATAACAAGTTGCACAAATCTGATAAAAATGTGCAACTGGTTGGTTAGTTGATCAAAACAGTCAGAAATAGGCAGCTAAGCTAACAGTTGCACAAATCTGATAAAAATGTGCAACTGGGCGGTTAGTTGCTCAAAAGTCAAAACTGTTTGAAATGGGTAGCTAAGCTAACAGTTGCACAAATCTGATAGAAATATGCAACTGGTTGGTTAGTTGCTCAAAACTGTTAGAAATGGGCACCTAAGCTAACCAGTTACACAATTCTGGTAGAAATGTGCAACTTGTTGGTTAGTTGCTCAAAATTGTCAGAAATAGGCGACTAAGCTAATCAGTTGCACATATCTAATAGGAACTGTGCAACTAGTTGGTTAGTTGCTCAAATCACTAAGCTAATAAGTTGCACAAATCTGATAGTAATATGCAACTCCTTGGTTAGTTTCTCAAATCTGATACAAATAGGCGACTAAACTAACCAGTTGCACAAATCTGATAGAAATGTGCAACTGCTTGGTTTAGATATCCACATCCAAAATCTGACAGAAATGGGCAACTAACTAACAAGTTGCACAAATCTAAAAGAAATGTGTAACTGATCGATTAGTTGCTCAAATTTGATTTTTTTGACTAAGCTAACCAATTACACAAATCTGAGAGAATTGTGCAACTGGTCGATTAGTTGCACACATATGAAAGAAATGAGCAACGGAAAACAAACAAGTTGCAGAAATCTGAGGGAAATGTGTAACTGGTCGATTAGTTGCTCAAATTTGAAAGAAATTTTTGAGTAAGCTAACCAATTACATAAATCTGAGCGAATTGTGCAACAGGTCGATTAGTTGCACACATATGAAAGAAATGAGCAACGGAAAACAAACAAGTTGCACAAATCTAACAAAATATGTAACTGGTCGATTAGTTGCTCACATTTGAAAGAAATTTTTGATTAAGCTAACCAATTACACAAATCTGAGAGAATTGTGCAACAAGTCGATTAGTTGCACAAATCAGAAATGAGCATCTAACTAGTAGTTGCACAAATCTGAGAGAAATGTGCAACTGGTCGATTAGTTACTCAAATTTGAAAGAAATATGCAATTAAGCTAACCAGTTGCACAAATCTGAGAGAAATGTGCAACTGGTCGATTAGTTGCACAAATCTGAAAATAAATAATCAACTAACTAGTAGTTGCGCAAATCTGAAAGAAATGTGTAACTGGTCGATTAGTTACTCAGATTTGAAAGAAATATGCAACTAATCGAACCAGTTGCACAAATATGAGAGAAATGTGCATATTAGTTGCATAAATCTGAAAGATATGAGCAACTAACTAACCAGTTGCGTTAATCTGAGAGAAACATGCAACTGGTCTATTATTTAATCAAATTTGAAAGAATACGCAACTAAACTAACAGGTTACACAAATCTGAGAGAAATGTGCAACTCATATCCTAAATTGGTTGGAGTTGTACATTTCTTATAAAAGTGTAAATATCGAATATTGGTTGCTAATCGTATGTTTCTTAAGAAAATCGCAATTCATATAGAAAGCTGGTTACTGGATGAACATTTCTTGTGAACCTTGATAAAAATACAACTCGCATCGAAAAGTGATTGCTAGTTGCACCTTTGTAGAGAAAAGTGTGAATTGTATCACATAAGATTGGAATTACTCATTTCATGTGAAAAGTGCAAGACGTATCAAATTGGTTGCTAGTTGCACATTTTAGAATGCAGCTCATACTGAAAATCTGTTGATATTAGAATAGAAACCACATCTAGTTGACCTAGAAAAAAAAGGAAAATCCATATAGAATCCTAGTTGCATTTTTCTCTCCGTGGTAGTCGCGTATTTCTAAAAAGGGCAACTATGACGTGACGAAAAGGACAACCTACCTAAATAAAAGCGAAAAAACAATACATATAGAACAATGTCCAACTATGATGTGGTTGAAAAATGGTAAAATACACAATAAAGAAGGAAAGAAAAAAGAAAAGGAAATAAATGAAAAAGGGGGAAAGAAGAAATGGCCATCCACATAAAACACACTCACATGTAAAGATATTCCAGAAAAAAGAAAGAAAATTCGTAAATGAAAGCGAGCCATGACATACTAAGGCCCAAGACACGGACAGTAGTCGAAACAAAGACCACGCACATCTCACTAGTTGACCCATACGAATCTTGAAACGATCGGGTGGCTAAACAAATCGACTGAGACATAAGGAAATAACAGGTACCTGATACTTAGCAAATCCGTTTTTGTTTTGATACTTTTTGGGTTGGACCCTGGACTATGTATGTAGGAGACCAGGAGCTGAGCTGCCAACGCGAGTTCCATAGGCCACGTAAGGGGGAGTGTGGACAAATAGAGCTCGAGCTCTATTGGGCAATCGCACATGGTTAAAAATAGCGAGTAAAATGCACCTACGGTAATTAAACTTGTCCCGAATGAATGAACGATTTGATCACTGAACTTAGGAAAAAAATTCCGGGTTGACAAAATTGCTCCGCGATATAGTCTACGGTCACACGTACGTCTAGGTACCGTATTTTGATGATATGGCATGACCGGGCCCAGTATCTAACTGATGCAGGACCCTGTGTGCGTGTACGCTGAATTACAGGGGGGGCGTTTTGCAAAATTTCCAGATCCCGCGCTATCTTCCAAAATTCCTACCTCACGCCCCAGCGTGATCGCCACGGTTTTTGAGCTGAAAAGGGAAAGGGAAAACGGAGGGAGAATGGAGGTGATCGTGCATGCGAGCTAGGGTTTCCGAGATGCCGCTGCCGTCGCGTCTACGGAGGCCACGACGCTCGTACTTTTCGAGCCATGGTCGGTGTTGCGAGGAAGGACAGTCGATGCGGATGTACGGTGAGATCTCTTTTTCCGCCGCGGGCGTCGCAGTAGCTGCCATGTTTTCATGCTAGATTTTAGTTGCTATATGTTCAGTTGTACTGATGATTTCCTTCAATATTTGCCATGAATTGTTTTTGTTTCGATTGTGTCTGAATCTTGGCTAATTAGTGAATCCGAAAGAAAAAAACAGGTTTTTCTTGGGGGGAGGGGTAGCAGCTGATCTGATTGTTGTCACTTTATGTAGGTGATTATGGGCAATTGTTCACTATTGCAGTCAATTATGGGAGAGTTTTCCTTGGTTCTGGAATTAACATGACATACAGAGGTGGAGTGATTGATATGTTTGATTTCTATAAGAGTGACAAGTGGAATCTCAATATGTTTGAAGAGGATTTTGGAAGATGTTGGTATTGTCATGATAGAGGTTGCAAGAATATTTCGGTGTTTGCTTGGCCACTTAGTGCAGAATTTAGGTTTGGTTGGAATTACTAATGATGATGACTTTAGTAATATGGCAGTAGAAGTTGCAGTTGGGAACAATGTATTATCTATTTATGTTGATCATGATGACAACATGAGAGGGCAGGCCTTGGTGCAGTGGTGAGGTCCTCTCCACTTGTGCCAAGAGGTCCTGGGTTCGAACCAGCCTCCCTGCACTGCACTTTGCAGGGGTAAGACTAAGTTCCTATAATACCTCCCCAGACCCCACCTTGTATGGGAGCCTCTATGCACTGGGTCTGTCCCTTTTTTATGATGACAACATGAGAATGTATAATTGTGAAATTGTATTTTATTTTCCTTCACCACAGCTGGCTGTAAAGGAAACATGGGGGAAGAAACCAAGAGAAAATAGGCTACTAAACTTTGACACTGATTTTGAGTTTGATTCACATGGTTCAGACTTTGAGGAGGAAATATTTGATAGTGACTATGATATTCATGAAGGAGATGATGATTTGTATGAGGATTGCATTGATGAAGGTGAATACATTAAAGAAAAGAGAGTGGCAAATGATGTAGACCTTTCTACATCAGATGATGAACTAGAAATGCCAGACTCTGATGATGAGAAAGTGAAGTTTAAGTTCAAATTTATTGCACTTGTTGACATGGAAAATCCAAAGTTTCAAGTTGGATAGGTCTTTACTTCTGTTGAATTGTCGAGGAAAGCAATCAAGAATACAGCTGCAAGGAAAGAGTCAACATTTCAATGCCAAAAAATGACAAGAACGGATTTGGAGCCAACTATGCAGATAACTGTTATTGGTACTTGTGGCCGGCCTCACAGTATAGCAGGTCCAAGTTTTTCATGATAAAAAGATATGTAGCTGAGCACATCCGTGAAAGAATTTTTAGCCTAGTGAAACCTGTGAAACCTCATGAAAAAATATGGGTAGATTCTATTATATTTTATTTTCTTTCCTTGATTTTTCTAGGATATTTAGCTAAGTGAAAAATCATAAACAAATATGGGTATATTCTTTTGTATTTTATTTGCTTTCCCTGATTTTTCCAGGATTTTTAGCCAAATGAAAAATTGTGAAAATATATAGATAAATTCTATTGTATTTTATTTGATTCCCCTGATTTTTAGCCTAGTGAAAAATCATGAGAAATATGGGTATATCTATTGTATTTTATTTTCTTTCCTTGATTTTCCCAGACTTATAGCCCAGTAAAAAATCATCGAAAAAATGTGGGTAGATTCTATTGTATTTTCTTTGGTTTCCCTGATTTTTCCAGGATATTTAGCCAAGTAAAATATCTTGAAAATAATATATGGATAGATTCTATTTTACCTAATTTTTCTAGAAATTTTAGCCCAGTAAAAAATCATGAATTGTATTTTATTTGATTCCCCTGATTTTTTTACGAGTTTTAGTTCAGTGAAACCTCATGAGAAGATATGGGTATATTCTACTGTATTTTAATTTGTTTCTTTGATTTTTCCAGACTTTTATCCTAGTAAAAATGATCAAAAAATATAGGTAGATTCTATTGTATTTTCTTTGCTTTCGCTGTTTTTCCAGATTTTTAGCCAAGTGAAAAATCTTGAAAACAATATATGGGTAGATTCTATTATATTCTATTTGCTTTCCCTGATCTTTCTATGATTTTTAGCCCATTGAAAAATCATGAAAAAATGTAGATTATATTGTATTTTAATTGCTTTCCCTAAATTTTCAAGGATTTTTTAGCCCTGTGAAAAATCATGCAAAAAATATGGGTAGATTTCGTTGTATTCTATTTGCTTTCCTTGATTTTCCAGGATTTTTAGCCCAATGAAAAATCACGAAAACATATGGATAGATTCTATTATATTTTATTTGCTTTGCCTGATTTTTCCAGTATATTTAGCCCAGTGAAAAATCATGAAAAAATGGTTAGATTCTATTATAATTATTTGCTTTCCCTAATTTTTCTAGGATAATTAGCCCAGTGAAAAATCATAAATAAATATGGGTAGATTCTATTGTATTTTATTTGCGTTCCCTGATTTTCCATGATTTTTATAGCCTAGTGAAAAATCATAAAAAATATATAGATAGATTCTATTTATTTTATTTTATTCCCTGATTTTTGTTATGATTTTTGGCCAGTGAAAAATCATGAGAAAATATGCTTATTTCCTGAAAGTACTTCAAATTTGAACTACAAGTGTGTGATAGTTTTCTCCTGAATTTGAAAAAATATATTTTAAGGCACACAATTATTGATTATATCAGAGAAACACCGAGCTATTTAAAAGATTCGACCCCCTTTCTATGAATAGACATGACAGCCATTTTAACCCTTTTTGATAAGTAAATAAATAAATAAACATGAAGAAAACTAAAAAAAATGAAATCCTCCTCACAAGTCCTTTTATGCGTACTAGTTTCTTGGAAGAATACCAAACTTATAATATGGCAATTTTTGAGAAAAGGTCTTCACAAAAAATACAATCATACATGAACGCTTGTTAATTTTAAGCCAAGTGACCAAGGTGATTGAAATATCCATGACATAGTTTATGATTTTGTCTACATATGTGGCACAAAGGTGTATTTTATGATAATGAATATTGTGTTACTGCTTTGATTTCGATGGCCCCCTTTTACTTTTGTGGGAATCAACATGATCTCATGGTAAAGTCGTCGGCCAACTCGCGTGGAGTAGAGGACTAGAGCAGCCTCAAGTTTCCTCGGCCAACTAGCTCAATCACGAGCTCCTCCGCTCGTGACCGGCGTCCTTGACCCTGATGGTGAAGGAGCACATCTACGATCGTCGGTAGCGGCTTCCAACAACACCGGTGAAGGCCTCGACTGCTTTGGTGTCGCCAGCGCTTTTTTTTTCTTCAATTCGAATCGCACGCGATTTTTTCTCTGGAGGCATATGTAATGTGGACAATGACGGTTGTTTTTGCTTAACCATATGCGTATTAGAACCCATCACACACGCTTTTTCCTCCATCGGTAACCTATGGATAGCAGCCCTTGGGAAAACCGTGCTGGATGTGGATTTTTTACCGTGTGCGTTTGGGTATTCTGAACTAGTGATATGATATGTCTCACGCAACAACAACCTGGAGAAAGTTAATCAACATTCACGTGCCAACATGGATGTATTGGTGTTTTACAACTACTTTTGACATTGTAATAATTTAGACGTGGGCAGCAGCATAGGCCCAGATCGGCCAGAAGAGTTGTTCTCTTTCACCATCTTCAAAAATCGCGACATGTTCACCGGTTGTACTCACAAAGAAACAGTTCGTATATCGTTGTATTTTGTAAAATGTAAGTTTTATTTATTAATTCCTCACATAATATGTTGGTGATACAACCCTAAGAGAATTTTGTTTTTGAAAGCGATAGAATTTTAGCTCCCAATCTCTCCAACATCTAAGCTCCCTAGGATTGCTGGCCTGTGGTTCATTCACAATATGGGCCCACAGGTCAGTGGCACATGGATTTTCTGATTTATTGTTCGCTGTTTGGCTAAGGTCGGTTCGTTTGGGGTGAACGTATGGCAGCGACCGGCTCGCTCTTCTCTCCTCTTGCTCGCTAGGGTTAGCGCCGGCGCCGCCACCGACGTCGGCTGCCGACACCCGCACCCACCTGGCCGCCCGCGTGCAGGGCCACCGCGCCGTGCACTGCCTCCGCCGTGGCCTGCTGCTCCTCCTTCTCCAGCTCCACGCCCCAGCGGCAAGTCCTCCCCCATCCTCTCATTTATCCATGGCCCTCGTCGCTGCCGGGTTCCCTCACGCCGCCCATTCTGTTCGATGCGGCAGGGGAGAAGCATCTGCTTGAGCTGGCCTCTCCTCTCATCCCCTCCCCTGCACCTCCGCCCCCAATCTTCCTGTACGTCCTCCATGACCTTCTGGTCCTCGGAAAGCTTGGCAGCCCTGCCATGGAGCTCGAGGACGCCACGGCCCGCCCCCGTTGAATCTTCGAGCCTCCCTCGACCAGATCTCATAGACGACCGCCGGATGTGCAGGCTATACCTCTCCGAGTCAGGCCTGTCCCGAGTTGCTGCTGGTCGCGTCCTACCCTATCTGCTGTTGACGGTGTCCGCCCAAGTTGCATCGGTCGAAGGTATGGTCTTCTCTGCCTTATCTCTTCTTGCGATTTTCATTGGTAATTACTATGGGAAAGCACGAACAAGGTGACAATGGTTGGATAGATGAATGGATCGTGTGTGTAAATTGGTATGTCCGGGGTTTGATTTCATATTTGTGTCAATGCAACATCTGACGAGAATAATTAATTTGCTCCAATTTGATTGGAAGCATACAATGTCCAGTGGCTTCACCAAAGCTAAAGCTTGTGCGCTGCATTAGATATATGGCATTAGATAACTGGAGTTGTTTGAGTTCATATGCCATGAGTGACAATAACAGTGGAACCCTGGAGTCCCTTTACAACCTTCTTCAGTGAAGAGTTGCAAATCCTTTTTCTATTTCCATCGCAGATCGCAGAAAAGTAGAACTTTAGCAATAGGTGCACTCCCTCTAGCTCCTCCCATGGCTGTCGTTGGCGAGTTCAGCCCGGTATCTAGCGCCATCTGGAGCAAAGAATCGGCCTTTCTCCGCAGCCATAGGATACGCCTAACAGATTCAGATCACTCATGTACTGACGGGAGACGGCAAGGAACAGTTAGCTGTTACCATGGAGAAATTGTGTTTGCGAAATAGCTTCGCAAGGAAGTAGCAAAGGTAGCTTCCTAGGTTGTGGAATTAAGGTTAAATTGCACACTATCAACTCCAAACAATGCCTTATTTCTGTGACCGTACCGTAGATGGGAATAAAAAGACAAAGGTGTTTATTATTCTAATCCTTCACGAAGGAACTGAACGCACTTTTCTTGAGTGGATTGATGATGAATGGCCTCATTCTCTGAAAGAATAACAAATACAACTCTGGAAAAAGGGAAAAACTTGTGACAATGTGAGAGCTGGCCACCTACATTTTTAGTAAAAGAAATAACCAGGTATAGCAGGAAACACAGAAGATGAAAGAAGGTGAGCAATCTTTAGAGAAGCTGTACCCTTTGGTGTTTCGCAGGTCTCTGAGTGTTGCAATCATTGATGTTGGTTTCCTGATCGCTTTTTTGCTAGAGAATACATTCTCTCAAATTTCCGCTTGAAATACCGATAACATTGCCTGCTTTTAGTATTTTTCAGCCATGTGCTCTGTATTCGGTAAAATAGGTTTCGTAGAATCATCCTTTGGAAGCATATTAAATCTATCTAACAACACTGCTGGATTTTGGTCTAATATTCAGTTCTGTCTGTATACATGTTCTGTTGTATGCATCAGTAGAAGCAGTTATGTGTACGCTGATCCGTAAAAACACTTCCCTTGTTTGCTTTTACAGTAAAACCACACCGTAAAAGAAAATGTGCACTTGGACTCTTAGTATTCTAGAGATGAATTTACAGAACAAATGTATCGTTTACCTGCTTATAACTTTCAATTTGATGTGCTTCTTAGAAAAATTGAGGCATAGACCAACAAATAGCACAAAGACAGAGGGCCGATCCCTGTAGCTACATCTGCCTATAATGTGGTCTTTTTTTTGTTTTTAGCGTAACTGTTTGCTGCTCATAAAATCCCTATTGGGTGTATAAACGACCTAATTTTTTGCCCTACTTTGCAAGTATATGTAATGAACGATCACCCAATTGCTATCTCTTATACATGTTCTTCATGTAGTATAATTATATCAGAAAAGGCCTCGCTGCATATTATCGAACTTCAAGTTATTCTTGGTCAGGCCTTTCTGTATGTAAGCCATCACATTCTTACATTAATTTATTCGTGAAACTCATGAAACAGACAAGAAAATGTGCACTTGGACTTTTAGTATTCCAGAGATGAATTTGCAGAACAAATGTATCATTTACCTGCTTATAGATTTCCATGTTGATGTGCTTCTTAGAATAATTAAGGTGTAGACAAACAAATAGCACATAATTACCTGCTACCTCTGCCTATAAAGTGGTCTTTTTGCCGTTTTTAGCATAATTGTTTGCTGCTCATAAAACCCTTGTTGGGTGCATAAACGACCTAATTTTTTGCTCTGCTTTGCAAGTATATGTAATGAGCGATCACCCAAATTCTATATCTTATACATGTTCTTCATGTAGTATAATTATATCAGAAAAAGGCCTCGCTGCATATTATCGAACTACAAGTTATTCTTGGTCAAGCCTTTCTGTATGTAAGCCATCACATTCTTACATTAATTTATTCGTGAAACTCATGAAACAGACAAATCCAATGCATTTTGAGTACATGAGAAGTGGTCAGCTATATAAAATTGCATGTGTTAGACCGTGTTCTGAAAATTCATTATACTTGAGCTCTACAATAGATGAACCAGCAATAACAAAACAAAATCTGGGAGGCTATTTGGTCGTAGCCAGTCGAGATTGGATGCTGATTTGGTTATCCCACTTGGCTCTAATTTTGTCAGTTTTGGTTTACACACTCATTTGATGTGTCCACTTTTCAATAGCGTTCAGTCTGAAGTTCTGGATGTTAAAAGTAGTTCTAAATTCTGAACGCTCTATACGGCTCCATTGCATAGTGTCTGATCTAAAGACAGAACCATTAGCTTAACCATATCCGCTTTCTTTCAAACCGATTCACCATATTATCTGATCTAAAGATGGAACTGTTGGCCCTGTTCATTATTTGTCATTTCACACATTTGTTTCTGCGATGTTGTATGGTGCATAATGTTGGCCAACCAAGAGGCAGCATATCCAACACGTTGAGATGGATATGTTGCCACACAAGAAAGGAACAGGTCCGGAATGATGATATATGTGAGAGAGTTTGGGTAGCACCGATTGAAGAGAAGCTTGTCCAACATCATCTAAAATTGGTTTGGGCATATACAACGGAGGCCTCCGGAAGTGCCAGTGCATAGTGGACGGATAAAGCGTGTTGAGAATGTTAAAGAAGGGTCGTGGTAGACCAAACTTGACATGGGAGGAGTACGTTAAGAGACATCTGAAGGATTGAAATATCGCCAAAGAACTAGCCATGGACAGGGGTGCGTGGAAGTTAGCTATCCACGTTCCAGAACCATGACTTGGTTTCGAGATCTTATGGGTTTCAACTCTAGCCTATCCCAAATTGTTTGGGACTGAAAGGCTTTATTCTTCTTGTTGTTGTTGCACATTTGTTTCCGCATTCAAGTCGTGGTTGGACTTATATGTTTCATGATGTTTCATAATCAGGGCTGCCACACATAGTTGTATAAGCCCGCACTCTGATGATACATGAGGTGATCATAGAGACAGTAAAACCGACCTTCTGGAAATAAGATGGTAAGCTACTACACTTTTGTTGCCACATTTTCCTCATTGGGTTGAGAAAATTACATAATGTCTCGCTGTTTTTAAGAACTCAATAACTCGTTGTTCCTAAAATAGATAACCAATCCGATCTCGAGGAGCCATGTAGAAGTTCTGGTACCTGACAATGCTCCATTTTCTTACACGAAAATGACACGAGTCTTATACCGTGTGAGCTATATGTGTCGTTCTTCGGGATTTGTCACTGTATTCCAATAACGCCAGCGAAGCTGAAGATGGAGGTACATACGTTGTTCTTGTTGCATTCTCTGATTTAATTTGTTTTTTTCCTTCTGGTGATGCAATATAATTGTTATTTTTTGTCCTGTTAATTTAGCTGAGTTCATTTCCTGAAATATAGCTAAACGCAGAAACAATTGGTCTGTAATATCTGTACTGAGAAAATCTCTTTTCACACCATCCAGGCCAAAATCAAAAGATGTTGTTTTCTCCAATGGTTTCCAAGGCAACATGATAATTACAAGCTTGCTTGGTTGCTCTGCATAAGACATACATGACACGTAAATAACTCCGTATAAGCAAGTATTTACTTTGTGCGGACTAGCATCCCTATTCTTCTAGGCTGTAGCTTCATGATCGATCTGTTATATGTATATAACCAACATACTTCATTCCAATCTGAGTCATTTCTCATTTGCATAATGTGAGGACCCCGGACTAGTTGTCCGAAATACCCTTGTGCCTACATCAGCGATCCCATGATCAGTGTGTCGCTGAGCACAATCAACTGGTAATCAAGAACATCCATAAATACCGAAGGAATATACTTACTTGATTGAAGTCATAATCTTCAATAGGTATCTGCAGCGGAAATCACCATACAGCGTGGAGCCCAAGTCATTCGCCTTAACCCTACAGGCAACTGACTGGGAAGCGCCCTAGTTCGCATTGACGTCAATTCTGTCTCCTTCTTCAAGATGCTCTTCCTTAAAATCTGGCTAAGACAATAACCAGGGACGAAACCATTATGAGTACAATGGGAATTGTACTCGCAAACTACCCCCGAAAGAGCATGCACTACCCTTTTCTTTTTTTGTTTATAGTTTGAGTAAAACTTTGTTTGCTTTGAAAACTCTAATCCTTATTGAAAAGAGAATGATAGACTTTTGTTCAATAAAACTTTGTCTGAAAACTCTATAACTTTGGTTGAAGTAAAATAAGAGAAATTTGATAACTTTTCATAAACCTTGTATATTTTTCAAAATATCTATAGCCTTTGTTAAAGAAAACGAAAAGAAGGCTTTAGATTCTTTTTTTTTCCATAAAACTGTCTTTGTAAGGAGTTTTCTTTTAAAACATTTTCCCGAAAAATAGCTGTTTGTTAAAATAAGAAGTCCCTTTTTAAAACGTTTTTCCCGGAAAATCACCATTTTGCTTATTTATCCAAAACTCCTCCTTTTTCCCGACCATGTCTCATCATGGTCCAATTATTTCCAACAACTCATACCAGCACATTGGCATAGTTGCATAAAACATCCTTCACATCATTTTCTCTTTCAAATCTCAAACCTTTTTCCAAAACTTGCACATAGGCCTAGTACAGCCTCCCAACTGTCCATATCCGAGGACTCGGCTATTCGAATAGTTTTACCCTCTGCAGAGGTAGCACGCTTTTCCCACACCCATCCGATAGCTCATCGTGTCTGCCACGTCCCGCCATACAAGGTGTATGCGAAGTTGAGCCACCGACCATAGCCTGTCCTTTGCTCATGCTAGTATAGGACCCTGCCCGTACGAATTCACCATTCCTTCACACCTAGTACAGGATCCCCCGTCGAGGAACCTAGATGTAAGGACTCGTAGTTTTGCCCGGCGAGCACGAAGCCCTTCAATCCCTCAATCCCTCAGATTGCCGGGACCCAGGTCAGGGGTTAGAGTCGCCATGCTCATCCCCTCATGCATAACGGAGTCATCTCCGTCGATGAGGTATCCAGTACTAACACGAGCAAACTATATGACTACGCCCGTTCCCATATTTGGGTAGATGTGGTCGCACAGGTTATCGGCTGGTCGTCATGGTACTAAGACACAATGTGCATTTTTCATAAACATTACCGATCACCTCTTTTCCACTTCCATGCCGACCATTCGGCATTCCACATTCTTCCAAGTACTTTGAAAAGGAGTTTTGGAATAAATCATATTTTTCCATCCTATAGTTATACATATCTACTCTTGGCAAAATAGTTTTTCATATCTTTGTAAAAAGGTTTTTAAAATCATCGCTACTTTTGAATACTTCAGGTGATCAAATAGATGAATATAAATGCAAGCTCAGTGAAGTAGCTTGCCTGTTTTCAGCATAATGTCGTTGGACTTCTCCTTACTGATCAAAGAAATAATTTCTGATTCTTCTCCAATAAATCCTTCCCAAGGATCACTCCGGTAGCGTTTATATCTAGCGTCGCAAAAAGGGAAGAACATAATCAACATACAGTACAACACTCCAACAACAAACAATAAGCAATTACTAACAAACAACAATCATGAGAGATGACTATTATTTGACAAACAAGTTTGGCAATCATCACACTGCTCATGTTTATATTAACTGATTAAAGTTGTGATTAAGCATCTTTATTTCAATAGGAAATACTTCAGACAAAAGTTAAGCTATCAAGTAATCTCTATAATTCAAAATATCTCACCAATCTAAGGTAGAAATATTACTAGATACCCAAGCTAGTACTCAACTTGAATACAACCAAGTTTAACAAGCAAGGCAATTATATTAATCACACAAAATAATCTAATCATCAAAATAAACAAGCAATACATACCATTACTAAACTACTCAATCAAGCATCACAACAACTCTCAAGCATCACACATGGCTATTGCACTCACAAAGCAACACGATTTGATTTCGATTTAATTGAATTAACCATTATTTAATTGTGTCACAATTATGGCAGAAACTAGGGTTTCATGTTTAATTGCATAACTTAAGTTCTGTTGATCACAAAAATGTGAACTAAAATTCTATGGATAGCTACTGATGTGTAGAAGACAACCCAATTGGATTTAATTCGATTTGGGTTATTAAATTCCCTGGATAAATGTTTTAATCCAGAAGGTTAGTTTTCTTGTTTTTGCTACAACTCAAGTTAATTGTATTCAAAAATTAAATCCTTCTAGGGGTAACTAGTATTGCTTAAATGTGAGCTAAAAAAATTGGTTTGACCTCATTTGGGTTAACAGGGTATTAGAAACAAACAAGTTTAGGTTTGATACCTTCTGTGGCATTTTGAATATCATATTTATTTATTAACCTAAATGGGGTGAAACTACATTAGGGAGCTAGATATTTTCATAAGCTTTCCAGAACATTTTCATTTGCTATTTTTAGATTCTTAGATCTCAAGTTATTGGTTTTCAAATTCTAATCAAATTTCTGACAGAAGTTTTTATCATTTTAAGGGTTAACAACTAGCACATTTGTCATTTTGATTTTGAATTAGGGAATTACCCTACATGATCATGGCCTGCATCAATGTGAAGATGGCATGTTGTACTTGCTACAAGATTTTAGTTTTCTATTTTTAGGCCTCTGGTTAAGTAGCAATTTGCATGGGAAGTGGGCTATCTCTGTTATTTCATGTGATGAACTAACTGATTAGCTATCTTCCTCAATTTAAATCTTTTACACAGATTTTATTCTGGGGTTCTCAATACTTGATCATGCCAGTACACTACTTAGACTAACATGTCATGCCAATAATTACTCCTAAGTAAATCTAGGGGAATTAATATTAACAGCTAAAAACAGAACCCAATATCTGTTTCAGAAGTTTCTCTGAAACAGACTGAACATAGCAACTTTGCCTAATGACTCGAGGATGCTAAACTATTTAATTTGGAAAACTAAGAGTTGCATCTAAATCTATGAAACTAGATCTTTCCAACCATGCAAAGTTTATAGATTTTGGTGCGGTAGATTTTTCACAAATTGCTTGCAAAGTTAGCTAATCATCTCTGTTATTTCCAGACTTAGCCGTTTTTCAGAAACAGCCGAATCGGTATCTTGCCGTTGGATCTAGATCCAACGGCCCACGTTCAAAGCAACGGTGGCGACCAAAAATCGGCGGCGCCACCGCGCCGGCGGCACGGGGGTGGATGGATCCTCACCTAGGGGGCTCGGGAGAGGGCGGCGATGGTGCAGAACAGCGGCGGAGGCTTGGGGAAGACGCTAGGGTGAGTTGCAGCTCCTGGGGTGCACGGGTTCGTCGGCGTCGAGCTCCGCGTCGCGTCCGCGTCCTTGGTGCAACTCCGGCGAGCTCCAGGTGACGGTCCTGTGCAAATTACAGAAGGGACAAGGGTGCGGGTGAGTGCGGTGGCCTCGGAGAGTGCGATGGAGGGGTCGGAGGGGAAGAGAGGAGCAGCAGCACGACGAATTCGTGATCGAAGGCAACCTTCGGCTCCGGCGGCATGGTGACGCACCAGGGCAGCAGCGGCACCATGGCTGCGATTCCGCCCTCCTGGTGGTCCTCTGAGGGGTGTGGAGTGAGGGAGTGGTGCTGGGGTGGAGTGGAGAAGTGGCGAGGCGCGGGTGGCCATTTTATAGCCCGCCGGCCGGTCCATGGTGGACACGGCGCGGGGGTGGTCCAGTGGGCGAGCGGGCACGCCATAGGGGCGGTGCGGGGGCGGCTACGGTGTCGGGGTGCAGAGGAGCAAGGGGGGCTGCGTGGAGGCGAGCTGGGCGAGCTCGAGGTGGGGGACGGCCGCGGCGTGCTCTGTGCGAGCTCGGGCGGCGCACGGGCACGCACGGGTGTCGAGCTCCCGGCGGGTTTGGGCTCCTGCTGGGCGTGGTGCGGGCGCGAGAGGGGGCAGGAGAGGTGGTAGGGAGCGGCGTTGGGTAGCTAGGCCAGTGGGGGACGGTCTCCTCCACGGCGTGGCAGGGCGGCATGGCCACAGTGGCCGTGCTCCCTGGGATGGCGACGGCTAGGGTTGTTCCCGCGCGGGTTTAAGATGCTGGGCGGGTCCGTGAGGTGCAGGGGAGTGGTGTGGCGCAAGGAATCGAAGAACAACAACTCGAATCCTCCAATTTGATCCGAAGTTCTTCGGTTTGGGGATGAACTCGGGCTCTGCCCTCCAGGTGTTCGACAAAATGTGTCACCGAAATTTTAATTCAAAATTTTGAGTTTTTCTTCCACAATTGGCTCCCTATGTATTAATAGAGATTTTTGGTGCCATGACATAATTTATTTGATAAGTACTTCATGGCACATTTGGTGATTTTTCAATGATAAAGAAAGAATTTAGGATTTTAAATTTAGGTTTTTGAAAATATCTTTTGAAGAGGGAAGAGGTACAAGAGTAGTGTGGAGGTGATCATCATGTCACCCCACTGATTTTTGGTTTAAGAGAAAATATTTATTTCTTACTTAGGGAAATTTTTGTATGGAACTTGTCCCATTATTTCATGTGGTGGTGTTGCTTTTATTTCTTTTCTTTTCATTCACACCTTTGCTTAGCAATCACACACATCAAGCAATAAAACACAACAATACTCACATCACAACCATGACCACACAATTCAAACCATATGAATTAATCACACCACCATTTCTATAATTAACAATATTGTCTTGGAAAAATGGTCACACTCAATTATGACAAGATGATGTTTAAAGAAATGTCTCAACTCATAACTTAATTGTTTAAAAAAAAGTTTGAGAAAGGAAATATGTGGGGTAGTATATTTCCCTCTAGTGTTGTTTTCAAATGGGGTGGAAATCAGAGTTTATAAAATAGGAGTTGCATATACATGCAAAATATCACGGTTGATAATTAAATAGGAGATAACATATAGATCCCATATTTTTGGGAACACATAATTTTGGAAATACTTTTACTTTCTCAACTAAAGGGTATTTTATTTGTTGCTGAAATCAAACATCATTGAAATAGACTTTGGCCAAAATAAGATTGGAAAAGATATATGGGATATACTCTTGTCATAACATGAGCACCAAGTTTAATATATTTTTACTTGGGTTGGGTTCTTCGATTAATATTTACTAACCAAACAAGCATAAACAACAAGTCACACAAGATCAAACAGAACAATATAAAGAAAAACACAACCAATAATGAAGTATTTCAAAAAGTTTTTGTTGGTTCTGAATTTTGGGTCTTGTTAATTCTTATTATAAATTTTGGGATGTTACACATAACCGTCTGTAACAGCTTTTTAAGCCAGACCTTCTTACTAAAATCTCTTCAATGGTTGCACAGTAACTAATCAAATTGAACATGAGCTTTATTTCTGATATGCAACGTATGAAGGCTTCACCCTAGGCCTTGGGAATCTGAAATTTTAAGCTCAATACAAGATGTTTAGTTCTGTCCCTTGAAACTGGTGTAGGCTTATGATCGACTAGCTGTTCTTTCATAGGAGGTCCATATGTTATAGTTCCATAACGTGTGTTGTTACGGTATATTTTTCAGTTCGCTGGATATTTTTTCTACTTAAAAGGATATTATATTTAACGGTGGAGATAACTGGAACATGAATGCATTATGTTGATGTTGATAGTTCCCTCAAGTTTGATATACCATCTCCCGATGGCATGGTCTCTACAGGCTTAAAATCATATTTGTACATTTGAGAAAAGGTAGCCTTTGCAGTGCATTTTCTGCTATTAGTCGGACTACTTAAAAGGATGCATGTAAACATTTAGATCAAGTGACTTTTTTGCAAGCTCATGTGGAACTTTTTTAGTTGTGAGGACTTGATTAATCTTATATATTTAGGCAAAACCAGTGAGTCTGTTTGCCAGATGCGGAGCAGGGTCTGGTTAAGAATTTGATGTGGGCAACCGATCGCTCCCTAGCTAAAATAAATGATACAAGCTCATTCAAGATAGGTAGTGATGTAGTTTTCTATGCTCAAACAAATAATCGTTCACTAGATTGTTTGGTCGTTCACTTGTGATTTTGAGTACTTTGTCTTTGCTTTCTTTTACAGAGTGCAGCAGGAGTTGACATGGTGTTTGCTTATGATTATTTCTAATACAAGGCTCAATTTAAATTTTCATAATGTTAAATTGAAAATGAAATTTCTTTGTCTTCAATTTAGCTTAATGCAGAACCGCGGGTATTTTCCCTTTGGAAGGTCTGCTTATGTGCTTCTACGGTGTGAAATAGATGTACTTATACAGACTCTATTAAAAGTCTGAAAACTGTTGTTTGAATATTTTACATCAATTGTTCTTTCCAGGTCATTGAAATGCAAAATGTGGTGTCAGGCAGAAATGCTTAACAAAACCCGAATATTTCCCCCAATATCGTATAGACCTCCTTCATCCAGTGGATGCTATATATATATATATATATATATATATATATATATATATATATATATATATATATATATATATATATGAATATGCTGGCGAACTACACTGCAAGGGATTGCATCAATCTTGTGATATGAAGCCTCAATAATCGGATATTACAGGTGGTGCTTCATTGAATCTAGGAGATTTTTTCGTTTTGATATGGGGACGATCATAGTAGAATATACTGAATTTTCTGTCCTATGTGATTGTGTCTCAGACTTGATTGCTTGCTTACTGTTATCTGGTATCAGTGCTGTACTTTGACATGCTCCCCATTTTCTCTTCTACAGGTTGCACATATTTAAACTTTGCTCCTGAAATTAAGAGATTTGCATGCTATCCAGTTCCTTAAGAGATTTTCTTGCAATTTTTTTTTTGGCAGATCTACTTCTGTTGTCATATTTGAACGTTGACGGATTAGAAGTACCTTTCAGTTTAAGTTTCTTGAGACTAGGTACTCCTAGGCTCACCAAGAAGTTTTATTTCGCAAAGAGATAAACATATGAAGTTCCAATGTGAGTGTTACTCTAATTAATCCGAGCTGCATGGCAGGTTGTAAATTAGAATAAAAAGCCTTTTGCATAATTACTAGCCAACAAAGTGCCTAAGTATCATTCTAACTTAAGAGTTGTCAAGTTGTATGTATGTCAAGTCTAAACTCAATAGCCTTATATGGATGTTACTATTTATAGTGGATCTAATACTTGCACCTCTATTGGACTAATATAGTACCTGACGATGACCTATTTGCTCCATGTGGTAAAACAGTTTGTATTAACAAGGCTCACTCATAAATATGCTTCATATTTTTCTTCCTAACCAAACATCCATTCTCTATCGGTTATAATGAATCGGGCGCAGCAACGCGCGCCCTTTCCTTCTAGTAAAGTAGAAAATCGCTGTATTTGGTTAGCACTGAGCGAGCCGTGGTGGCCAGCCAATTTGGTCATCATGCGTCAAGGAGGAAGGCCGTGTTCTCGGTCGTAATCATGGCTTATCAGCTGCGTAGAAGAAGAGTAGGTTAACAGTTACTACTAGAAGCAGCTCTTTCCGTCCGTACTGACATGTACAACGACTGTATTTATTGTGTTCGTCGACAGCTTTATCTAGATCTGGATCATCAGCCCAGGCCACAGTTTACTGGTCGCCCCACGTACTGCATGCATGCACGTATAATTCATGTATGTCACCTTTGTGACCCACACAAACTCTAAACGGAGCTCAGCTACTGAGGTCGTTTTCTAGAGAATTAAAGAACTTTATTTGTAACCTTTAATTTTGTATAGAAATATGTATTTTTAGAGGCGCATTTTTATGATTTTTGTGTAGCACAACGTAATTTTCAATAAAAAAGTATAGACTTTTAGAAAACATCTTTATGATTTTTTTTATGAAACACAATATAACGCAGACGCTGACATACACGCGTATACACTCACCTATATGAAACGCACGCACGCACACAGTGCTCATGTGAGCACCTCCGAGATACTGAGCCGGCGGATCATGTCTTGAGAATGATCAAGTCACCATAGACAGTTCGCTATCGGCGGGAACGCCGCATGCCACTAAAGAATATTCCGTCTATAATGAGTTTGTACTCTAATGGTTGGGGGTACAACCACTTTCATAACCATCCAACCACGAATTGGTTCTCACATCTTTATGTATCTGTACAAAATAATTTTAAAAACTTACACTTTTAGATAGCGTTTTCGATTACTTTTGTTTCAAAACACCTGGTCAAAACGCCGCACTCTTGTGATCCCGTGAATTATTACAGTTGCCACTAGGGATGGAAACGGAGCGGAATCTTTCCGACTTTTCTGCGCAAAAAATGGAAACGGAAACGGAAAACTGTACGCGGAAACGAAAACAAATACAGAACGGCGTATTCCGACGGAACTATCATGTAAACGGAATTTCCGTTTCCAGTAATACGATACTTTCCGTTTTTTTGGTACGGTCTGTAAAGCCTAATCCAATAGCCCAAAAAATCTAATAAGCACATTTAGACCCAACCAAAAATATGAAAAACGGCCATGTTTAAGATCCGTAAAAAGAAAACCATGTTTAGGGACGCACGCATACTCACATCTCAGCTCCCTCTACAGTCGTTCCCAATTCCCAGTTCGCCAGTTCACCACTGTACTAGGGTTAGAACAACTCCGTATTGTTATTTGTCAAAGTCCTCGTGTGTGATTTCATCTTATAAAATTGATAAGTTTGTCGTTTTACTTGAGTTTTCCTACATGATTCAAGGGGTCTTTTGGTTCCGATAAATATCCGCTTTATGTTCCGTGTCCGCGCCGTATTCGATCTGTATTTACTTCCGACAATATTTGTTTCTGTATTTATTTTTGATGTTTCCGTATTTGTTTCCACTTTCGTAAATAATATGGAAACAAATATGACGACACTAAATTTCATCCGTATCCGCTCCGTTTTCATCCCTACTTGCCACTAAAAACTCACCTCACCATGCAACGTCGTAACGAGATCCAAGCACGTCTAAGCTGCGTGCACATGGAAATCTGGGAGTAGCAGGGTGACCCGGAAAATGAACCCTCTCAGAGCAACCCCAGCCGTTGGGCAACCCCAGGGCGATTTGCCGGCGCAAAATCGGTCGTCCTGGGGGGCGCCGGCGTATAAAAGAGCCCTGGGGACAACCTGTTTTCCAGCCATGTCCCCATCCAAGAAGAGGTGTCAACGATTTTGCATGCAACCCAGGCGCCGGCATAGATGCGGGGTGGTTGGTGGAGGAGGGGAGAGGAGGAGAGAGAGAGGGTGGAGAGATTAAATAAAAGAGGAGAGAGAGGGTTGCATGCAAAAGATTCTCCCGACGTACCAGGCAGTTGGACGCGTGGGGAGCTACGATTGGGCTTTTCATTCGCCGGCGCCCCCAGGGCAAACCCAGCAGGCTGGGTTCGGCGTGGGTTCGCCGGCGTATTTTTTTGACTAATCCGGCGAAAATTTGGATCGTGGGGGCACGGCTGGGAAGATTTTCGTTCGCCGGCGTATAAAAAGTGGTAAAAAGTGCTCCTGGGGAGGCTCCTGGGGGAACGGCTGGAGTTGCTCTCAGGCTCTCATGATGCCGTGTGATCCATCCTTCGATCTCTGTCTACAGGGCTACACAGGCGTAGGGCCAAAACATGTACGAGCCTTTCAACCTCATTGCCCAAACAAAGACAAAGGAGAAACTAAGTTTAATTCTGTCTCTCGCAGCCTATGTACAGTTGTAAATAGTAGATCGATCGTTGATGCATGCTAGACTCGAAGCCTTGTTTTGTGTCTGAAAGTACTTGAAATCGAGATCGATGCTGGAGTCAGTGTCATAGAGAACAACAAGATGATGACAAACACAGGGAGGAAGGGCCACGAAGAGGTCACTGCTTGTAGGTGTAGGTACGGGGTCACAGTTTGTCCCGATGACAGCTCGAAATTGGAACCAAATGAGCTTGAAAGGGAATAAGAAGTGTATTAAAATTCTTGATTCAGATCCGTGAGGTACGGACGGTGTTGCCAGCATAACACGTCACGGGCTTATCTGCTGCGAGCCATTCAAACCACGCTTATGCAAGTTTAGTCACAATCGCACGCTAAATGCAGCTCGCCACATGGAGCCAATCAGAGATTTCCAGAAAAGAGACAGGATTGGTTGGTTCTTGTAGGACATCTCCTTCTTTCTTCTTCCATTTTATGTGCTGGTACTAGATGTTGCTCAAGTGATGTTTGCCATAGTGGCCATCGTACTCCTGTGCTATAGGTTAGATGGCACATTACATCGTTCTGAAAGCTAAAAAGGCGAGGGGGAATGCGACGGCAGTTTGGCACGCTCTTGCAGCCTATACTGGTCATTATAATTATATAATGGACTGGAGTATCCTATGATCATATTTTTCTTTTAAGTCTGTAAGGTTTGATTTTTATGTGGGTTGTTATATCTTATCATCAGCTAACCTCCTTAAATAAAGTGCATCTCGTGCCCTTCTATTGGGTTTTGGCTTATTAATTAACGTGTTATTTAGTATACACATTTGTCGCTCCTCAGTTTTGTCCGTCTGCAATCGCTACCGATCGATCCGGTCACGCGCGTGCAACGTTACTTTCCGTCTAGAATTGCTACTCCGTACATTGGTCCGCTGTGAGAACCAACCCTTGGTTGGATGGTTAGGAGGGTGGTTGTATCTCCAGCCCACCAGAGTTCAAACCCTAGATTTGACACTGGTGTTTCTCATATTTGGCGGAATATTCTTCAGTGGGAGGCGACGTTCCCGTCGATAGCGAGGCGCCCGTGGTGACTTCGTCAATCTCAAGACCTGACCCGCCGGCTCAGTATTTCGGAGGTGCTCATAGGGGTAGGATGTGCGTGTGTGCGTTCATAGGGGTGAATGTATGCGCGTGTATGTGAGCGCCTGTGTTGTACTGTGTTTCGCAAAAAAAAAAAAACATCGGTCCGCTGATAGTCGCATAAGCCCATCGTATTTCTAATCGTTAGTGTAAGCCCATGCTTTAGGTCGTCCCGGGTAAACATACATGAAGCGCTCCACAAGGGAAAGGAACCGTGGTTTTTCAAAATTCACTAACCATCCGCCCTTCAAGTCAAAATAAATAAATCAGCCCTGTATTATTCGATCATCATATTTCTGTTTTTTCAAATAAAAATAATTAATTTATTATTCGATCATCATATTTCTGTTTTTTCAAATGAAAATAATTAATTTCACTTTGATAGGATAAGAGTCGGGTTACCACATAAAAAAATAGAAAAAAAGAAATGGTGCTAATCGGATTTTTCTAGATTGTTTGTGTTTTGTCACACGTTGCCACATGTGGTGTTCGAACTCCGTTTGTACCTGGCGTTTAGTTGCGTGGACTTTATCGATTCAGCGCGAGTTAAGCTGCTTGCTCGGAAGGGAGTCATATATCAGCAACACACTGCCGAAATAGTTCAAGTTGTGCCGCCTTTTGCCTCTTCCTATTTAACCATGAGTGGGCCCTTTCTCTACATTACCCCTGCACCTGGAATCCGCCTTAGGTCACCACCAGACGATAACTCCGGCAATCCTGTCACAACACCGGGACAACGAGGAGGTGGATAATCCATTCATGGAACCTGCAACTCGAATCATTGGCCACGTCGGACAAGTTCACATTTTTAACTCCTTTAGCTTTGCCGAACAATTTTGTCGCACTGTGTGAGCGCCTGCCGCAATTAGTCTCACACATGTGTTACTCTCGACAAGGCCTACCTCCTACACATACGTGGAACACCAACGTCAAGACAAACCGTCATTTCTTGACGACAGGACGACAAATACAAATAAAGACATTAGAGTTCCATTCTTGACGGTACCACTACTTGACATTTTCATCAAGAATCCTTTATCATTTCTAAGAAAAACTAATTTTCATTTGTGAAATTCCTTATCTAGACTATATAATACGTCATGGTCAATATCTAGTATTTTTCCGGATTTTTTTTGAAACTTTAAAATGTAGATTTTTTTTTTAAAAATGTCTCCATTGAGCCCGAGCTCTAAAGCGACTTTTAGCCGTGTATAGTTTATTTTTGAGAAAATGTCCACGGTCTGATCCACACGGGTTCAGAGTGCAAAGGCCGTATCAGCTGAAATTCCAGCTTCTCAATACGCGGCCCTCTAGCAGACGCTGCCAACTGTAACAGCTGCTTTCGGTCCAAGCCCAGAAACGGGGAGATCGCAATTTTCCCTCTTTTCCTCTCCTTTCCTCTGCCTCGTGGTGCTGCGGTGAGGTAGGGGCCGCGCCGCCGAGCTTCACAGCTCGCCGGAGTTTGCTCGAGGGTTGAGAGATGGTCGGGGATTTCGTGAACCGGTGGTCGTCTCCCAGGGGCGGGTCTTCGCCGGATTTTGAGACGATGACGGCGATTGCAGCGGCCATCTTTGACCTCGCCCTGGCCAGATCGTGTCAGGTGGGCGGGGCAGGAGAGGGGAGGTACATCGGCGATTTCTGTAAGTCGAAACCTTGTCCGTGCTACGACGCCCTAGTACGGGTCTATCGTTCTTCAGTTTGTTGCAACTAGGTTTCAACATGCGGCAGAGGTTGCCGTTGCGGCAACATGGTTCAAAGAGGACATGAGAGATCCTCGAAATGCAATGCATCTTGTACATTTTCCATTTGCAACAGAATGATCTATCTTTTTGTTTCGGGTGAACTGCACATATATCTATCTATCGGATTCTTTGAATTGAAACAATGGATCACAATGGATCCGTATAACCTACCCCTCATCCTGTCCAATTCTCTTGCCTTTTCTCTGCTGATTTAGCCATTAATCTTCCTTCAATGTGCGGTATCATCTGCAATTTGCGACGACTAGAAGGGATTTTTGGATTCCAGGACATGGATCACTGCCAAACTTGGCAGGAGATACCGGAATAGAGCAAACCCTCTTACCTATGCAGGCCTGAAGAACAAAATAATTGTATTTAGCCGTATGTTGCTAACAAGGCATCAGATTACATTATCGACTTGTTCATATCGAGGAGGCCGTGTTATGTTACCTGTTTTACGACAGATTCCGATGATTTAGCATGGCAACTTCCAGTGGAAAATGCTGTGCAGTCCCCTGCAGGATTCCCATAACTCGCAAACTCAATTGCTGAGATGTGTTTACCCCTTTGGCACTGTAGACGTACTTCTGGGCCCCTTCCTTGAGCATGGAGAGCCGAAGCCGAAAGCTCATTTACATTACCGCACACTGTTGTGATAGACATTGTGTTCACTGTTATCTGCAGCGGACCGCCTCCCATTTCCTCAACAAGAACAAGGAGGTTGTCTCTAGGTTTCATAAGTGTTGGGGTATGTGATACCTTTGGAGTTCAGAATGTCATGCCAGTAAGATATTGCTTGTTAGGTCACAGGGAAGAGAAGATATCTGAGACTGAGATTGGATTTGACTCTACTTACAGGGATTGAGAAGGTTGCCCACTTGGGGTCTTGAATGAGACCCAATACCGCCCAATGCTCTCCCCGTTGATCCACACTTCACCCTTTCCCATACTCGTAAGGTTTAGTGTCACTGCATCATCGCCCATTGGCGTGACAAATGTTGTCTGGGTCACAGAACAAGTGATTCAGTCATTTGCTCCGAGGGCAGGGCATTTTACTCAGGATAATGAACTAATTGTTTTAGTGTACCTGGTACCAAGTAAGGGGGACATATGTCAAATTGTAGATATCTGTCCATTTAACACTGTACGATCCTTCTTGCCTGTATATCCTATTCCCTTCTCCAAATAAGCCAACCTGCATTTAATCTGTCAGATCACTTCCTAGAGTTATATAATGATCTTTATTTCACATTCCAAATGTACTGACTTAGATTTACCTGATATCCCCATAACTCATTGTTGAGGATATGTAGTGGCTGTTGTCCTTGTTGTATGCTCACTTTACGGATTCCAAAGCTTCTGTTTTCCATATGAGCGCCAGAGTCCTTCAAATTAGAATATCTCAGTTTTGATGCATGGCTAGTTTCACTTTCTATAACACTTTATGTTTGAGATTGATGGTACTCTAGCTACAGCATATGTTAAAAAAATCTAAAATCTGAAAATGTCTTAACACGTATGTTGGTATGTGTTTGATAAGTTACACTCAACTTCATTTGCTCATTTTTTCTTCATTAGAACTAAGAGTATAACAGATCCTGGTACATTGGCAGTTTGGCACCATATACTCTGTGTGATTGAAGGACACATTTTTAAGGAGTTTTGGTTCCCCTTATTAGTTTCTTTTGTAATTATTTATATTGGCCGGGTCGGTAATAGCAACTATACCGGTGATCCAACCATTACACTAAGCAATGATATGGTGTTCTGCCCCTCCTTCAGAGAAATATTTGTGTTGAGAATTATGTTGCCAGGTCCGTCATGACTCCCGTGCACACTCCCTGACCATATTATGGAGGGAAGTTATACAATAATAGATATGAGTGAGTTGCGATTAGAAATAACACATCACATTCGTTGTAAAATGTAATTAAGAAGATAACATAATCTGAATAATTTGTATGTTGCACATGTGGTTCCCGATTGCATATTGTTAATAAGTTGTTACTTTTCACAAAAAGGATATATGAAGAAGCTAGGAAAACCACAATTTTTCTGATAGATACTAACCTACAAATTCACTGTTGACAAAAGCATGCAATATATGTGCCCGTGACTCAACATTAAGAAGAATGAGCTGGCCATCACCACTCTGTCTATATTCATAGCTGCATTTAAGCGATACAATTAGCATAGTGAGTCAACTCAAGTAGCAAAGTAAAATCCAAATGATGACCAACACCTTTGAGGAAGTTTTCTTACCTCACAATGTACCAAAGATAATCTGTCTCATCTTTAGTTGTTGAGAGATGTTCAAATAGTTGGTTTCCAGTGTAGGCAGATTTGCTTATATCTTGAGGAATTGGTTCTTTGAATGCCTTCCAAGTATGAATGTCATTGAGAGACTGTACAACTTCAGCTGTTCTTGACCCATGCTGAGCATTTACCTGTGATAAAAATTAATAAAATAAAACATCATAATAAGAGCTTATGGCATTTGCCTGTCATGACTACATGTTAATAGGTCACATACCTTGGCTGTTTCAAAAACCACTGTCCTGCAATCAGATAGAATACTGATGGATTTGGGTGCCAGTTGCAAAGATATATTCCGGAATACTACTGTTGGTGTCTGATGCTTATCAAAGTTGACCAGGAAAGCCACACATTTCAATTCTGTTTCAAAGACATGTGCCTGGAGTATGCCATGGATTATGTACTTTTATTGCTAGAATTTGTTGAATAGTGTGCTATAATAAGACGCTGTGTAATCTTTTACCTCTTGTTCTTGACCTAATGAAAAATTGGAGTATCTTCCAAACAACAATGGTTCTGAAGATAGTTTCACTGCAGCATGCAGTTCTCTGAGATGACCCCATGTAGGTCGCCATATTAGACCTGAATACAGACACACAGTACCACTAAATTTATTAGTTGCTGTTGTGCGGTAGACAGGTTTAAATGCTTCTGACATGCCTTGTCTTTTGTTTAACTATTTACCATATTCATCCAGAGGAGCTCCATCATAGTAGCTTGTTGTTACATATGAAGAGGCAAACCTCCCAAAGTTTGTTCCTCCATGATACTACATCATAATCAGCATGAAAAAATTGTAAAAAGGGTTACACATGGGAATTTTGAAGTCCTCTGTTACGAAATTCATACCATGTAGTAGCTCACAAAGCTTCCTCTTTTTCTTGCTATAAAAAGTGCAACTGCAAAGGCAATATCTTCTGTAGATCTAAGTCTTGTATCATTACCATATATAGGGTAGCTGAACACATTAACAGTTAACCATAATTTCCTTTTTGTCCCTCAGAATGGAAATATCCAAAACCAAATGGTCAGAAGCGAGGTTGCAACATTACCGAGTTGTCCAATTTTCTGTCCACAATGCAGGCTTGCTAGGCGAATTCGGTCCTACGAATGTTTCTCCGCAGATGAGCCCATTGCAGGTATTAATCTAGAAATGAGCTTATTTGTTAAACTGATATGATTTTTTGTCTAATGAAGTTACAGGCAGGTTAAATGATTTAATAATGAATACCAACAATTGGGTCTGGGGCATCATCCTGCTTGCACATCATCCATGGAACACCTGTCTGGAGACCTACAGCCATTTCAGCTGCCCAGCGGACATAACGTGGGCCACTTGAGCCAAATGCAGGCTCAACCATCTGGTACTCATTCTCAATCTGCAGTTACATATTTAGTTACATGATGGGCACATCGAGATGGAGAACTGAAGTACTGAACCCAACTACAAATTCAAGTTAATTTGCTAACCTGAGAAATGATGATGGGGCCTCCTTGTGGGTAATAAAGCCCTTCATGTTTCATCATGTTTACTATCTGTGTAACAAATCTTTGCATGTGTTGCTACATAGATAAAAAAAATCTCCATTGTAGAAAGTTAAATATAACCAACATAAAGTTACTCTAGTAGTGTTTCCTTAGATTGCGCCAAACCAAAATTCTGAAATCAGCATAAACAGTTCATAAATTTTCAGGTTACAAAGTTAAAGAATGCCAAATCACAGATAATTACCTTGAAGGGTTCGTTGTCAGTTCGGAAGGTGATGTTCGGAACATCATGTAGCCAAAATGGAAATCCTCTGCATGAACGCAAGATATCCAGCATTCGTTCAGGTACTATATTAGTTTATTCACTTAGGTAGTATTCTGCTCTTATAAATAGTTTAGTTATATTCTTTAGAATATTTCAGGAAGCAAGATGCTTATAAACTGCATACGTGTGCAATGCATGTTTTTCACAATATATATTTTATGGAATGTATATCAACATATAACAGAAACCATACTTAAAAAAAAAGTTCATGTAAACTTGAAGGAGAAAAAACGGGTATTATGCATACACGAAACAATACAAGGAGTCACTAGGAGTGAGGGTAGCCTTTGATAACAGATATTAGATTGAGATTTATATTATTGAATGATGTATGGACTGTTTTCAGATCGGAAGTATCCCACCTTAACTTGTAAATTAATAACTAGTATAGATGTATATGACAATTGGTTTCGTGCATTCGTACCCGTACTTCCATTCTGCCTCTATGAAGGGACCAATCCTGAGGCTTACATAGAGCCCTTGAGCTTGAATCTCTCTGATGAACTTCACAATATCGTATCTCCCCTCAAAGTTATACTGATGCAATGATACAATGGAAACATGTATTGGACTTGAACAACTCATTAAATACTTCTCATGTGATTTTGACAGCCATATATATGTGTATACATATATATATCAAGCTAGAAAGAGCACATACCTGGCCCTGCACAGGCTCATGGACATTCCAAAAGACGTACGTTTGTATCACATCGAGGCCGCCTCTCCTGGCTTTCGCTATTAGTTTTGGCCACATCTGTCAATTTTTAAGATATGCAAACTGAGGAAAGGAATTTGGATATGAATCGCAAAGCGCAGCTTATCAGAAAATTGCTTCAAGGAAGCTAGGAAATAGTATGTTAGTTCACTTGGAACGTTGCCTCGGATTTTACCTTTGTTATGTGTGGGAGAGGGAGGACATTTTTCTACTCAAACGGATATTTTCAAGAGTTACCTCCTCCCCTCCAACTTGTGTAGTAATGCAGCTGTGCTATCCATTACGCCTGAGCTATGATGTACTATTCCTCAAATTTTTACCAATTCATGAAGCTAAGTTGGCGGCTATTGGGGTATTTATACTTGTAAGCCAAATAAGATTTTGCTGAGGATGTAAAACAGAGGCTGACGAGAAATTACAGCCTGATATTATTAGCAATTGGGCAGGTAAAGAAAACAAAAGATAGCAGCTGCCACAATATTTGAGGATTTATAGATTGCATGCATATATACACAAGTAGTACTGATTAGTGATTACTACTTTTTTCAGAGAGAGCCACAGCTCTGGTGAGCGGGGCAGGACAGAAACAGAGGAGGGGAAATGAACTTCTCGTGGCGTTTATGCTGGGGCATGTAAGCCGTACGTGGGGCAGAGAAGCAAATCCGGTATGTCAAGAGAAGCCCAAAAGATGTCTCGCAACCGGGATGGCCTTTGGACCCAGCGTACTCTGCGGGATCCCTACGTGTACGGTGTACCCGACCACAGGAGCTGGGCGAACAGGACTGAAACCGCCAATCTGAATTCCCAAACTTTGCTTTAAACACTCCGAACTGCAAAATCCCTACTACTATGGAAAAAAAAAGAACATTTCGGCAAGTACTTGTATGACTTCTTTCTCGGTTTGTTGGGCCTGCAATGGATTCAACCAAACTGGGTTCAAATTGTACATTACTTGTATGACTTCATCCATGTTTCATTCATCTATGCCATTAAGTATCGTGTCTAAGTTATCCAAAACTCATATAAGCAAGCTGCTCCAGTCTGACCAAAACAGAAAGAACTTGGCTATGTTACCATTGATAACTACGTCGTGATCAAATCAAGAGGATGAACATCCAAAATGGCCCCATAGCAATGGCTAACATGTTACCTCAGGGGTGCTTCTAGTGTAGTGCATCTCACCGGAGAACATGATCCTCCTAGCGCCATTCAGCACCAAAGCCCTGCCATCGTACGTGACCTGCCTTCCCACTCCATGCCCTCCCCACCTACTTCCTGCTGCCGCCGCGGCAGACGAGCAGACCATCAACACGGCTACCACCACCGCAATGGCCATGATTCTCGAGGTCGTCGATCACTAGCAACGAGTTGGGGTGGGAATCCTTGCAGTCTCCTCCTCAACTTAGGGATGTTACATACCCATGAAGGCAACATGTGCATGCTTGGCAAGTATTTGCAGGTATAGTTGAAAAATGGGAAAATGTATTGGTGATGAGTTGCTATCACGCCTGCTAATATAGTTTGGCTTGTTTTTTTTGCTGGTATCTTTGGAGATCTAGAAAATTGTTTATGACGCGTAAATTTCTTTGGCAATACCCGTATGCACGAGTAAGATCCCTTTCATAAAATTTTCATGTACAGAGCTAATGCATGCTCATAATTCCGTGGTAAATAGTTTATTTTTGCGCACGATGCGAAAAGGGTGGCTTCAAAAACATAATTGTGTTAACATATAAATTACTCAGATCATCTTAGATTTTTCTTGAGCAATACTCAGACCATCTTAGATAGTTGTTGTTTTGGACAACGACACGATCTTCAGAACACAATATTTACTATTTTTCTACTACAATATTTTTTGAAATTCAATTAAAATTTTATATTATGAAAGTATTTTAGTGACAAATCCACGCATACGACTTTCACTTATATTAGTCAAAGTTCTAAAAAGTTATTGGGAGTGATTTTCAGTCAACTTAGAGAAAGTTATTCCTCATTAAACATTCATAGTCGTCCGATAATGATCATCGACCTCATCCCTTTATACTTACAATCAATCATCATATCGGCGTCGAATAATAAATAGTTATTTCCTAGTCGTCTGAGAAATAGCAATACCGAAATCTGTTTCACGGATTTGCGAATCACCTGATTTCTTCTCAAGTCTTGGTTGATGACCCGTTTGATGCATGCTGCCCCCGCGATTCCCGTTGAATTGTGATGCAACACGATCACATTCAACGGTCAAGATGGTTGACAAAGACTTAAGGAGTTCTCGATCGGTTGAGACCTAGACGCTCCTTTTACTCCCTCCGTCGCCAAATAGGTGATGAATAAATTGAGTAAAAACGTCAATATTTTTAGGTTTGGCCGAATATATAAATAATGTGAAGATCTATAATGTCAAATCAATATCAATATATTCACCATAATATATATTTTCCTAATATATTTATGAAATGTTGCAACTGTAGATATTTTCTCCTACTTATTGAGTTAACTTAGAAAGTGTTGACTTTTTTTACTCAATTTCATAAGCCACCTATTTGGGGACAGAGGAAGTATTTTATAGTTAGCTTGTATGAACGGATAACTTTTATAAGACTGAAGAAATGAGTGAGGTGTTTTGTCTCCCGAGCTCCGGTGAACTCGGTATTTTTTTTTTTGGTATTTAAAGTTTAAAAAATATCTAAATTAAGTGTATGAATACATAGTTTTTCCCTAGACATGTATATATACTTTATGCTTTTTTTTTTAGAATTTTTCGAGATCTAAAAAGGAACCTTTTGACTTTTAGAAAACGATATCCCTGGAGCTCGGGAGCTACAAATGATTTTCGCTGAAAAAATAAGCTTTCACTATTCTAGAATGATGTATCAATACTCTTCAATAATTTCCCTTGTATATATGCTCATTATTCCATGGCAAATATAGTTCAACTCTCTGCCCGCACGAGGAGAAATTCAAGGCGAGTGGAATGGCTACATTCTATAGACAACTGGCGTGTTTAGTAGAGACATGTTTATAGTAGTAAAGCTGTTTCCCCCAAAGAGGTCGATGCCTCATCTCCAAAAACAAATATCAGCATAACCAGACAGCGTGTATTTGCGTACGCGCTCGATTAATTCGTTTATGGAAGCATAGAACGTGCACGCACCCGCTTAGCTATTTTGCATCCCAGCAATAATATTCCAGTTTCCAGCAAGGTCCAAAAGCGCTGCTGTCAGTACCGCACCTTCCACTATAGGTCTAACCAAAATGGCAAGCCGTTCATGCTGGAAATGAATAGAGCGGTGACCGGCTCACCGCTGGATGAATTTACGGCAACCAATTAACCCGTTTCCGGTTTCCGGTGATCGCCCATCAATGGTAGGCGCCGATCACCGCTCTCCCTTGGCCGCCGTGGCCGGCCGGAAACTAAACGGAGTTGCTCTGCACCGCGGTCTGAACAACTAGTTTCAACCGCTGCACTGTCCCGTAGGCCGTACGCCCGACCATGGCGGCGGAGTAACATACCGGCTGTCTCCCGACATTGCTAGGGCGTGGCGGTTAGTTACGGAGCGACGAAGGATGCAGACGTTTTTTCTCTGGCCGGGTTCAATGTAGGATCATCCCATGAACCTCCCGGCAACAGAAACAACACAATCCAAGGAATGCAGAGCAGATGCAGCAAGCAAAGATCACAGGAACGAATGGAGTACGTACCTCGGGGGTGCTTCTGGTGTAGTGTATCTCCCCGGAGAAGAGCATCCTCCTCGTGCCGTTCACCACCAGAGCCCTGCCGTCGTACGTGACATCTCCTCTCGCCGCATGATCGTCGCCACCCTGCTCCACCCGCCCGGCTCCTGCCGCCGCAGCTACCGACGACGCGCACGCTGTCAGCACGACGAGCGCCGCGGCCACCGTCACCTGAACGCTGTACATGTCTCTGGTCATCTACCGGCCGGGTTAGTCTGCTCGACAATATGTTCGGGGCCTGCTGAGAGAACACATATATACACACGGCACAGGATGGCAGGGACTGCCTTGCTTGGTATCTCTTTGGCCAGCTGTTTCTTGGGGTGAACATCTTGGGTTGCTTGCAACATTTTGATGAGGGGGTAGTGCACTAGATGCATGCGGCAAAGGTTTGGTGAACTGAAAAAGGTGTGACCCCTTCCTTTCCATGGGTTTAGCGTTGCAAAAGTGATCAGAGCTTTCCAGAAGAGAATCCCAATCCGGCCGTAAAATCCTCACACAATTTAAGGTCTTGTTTGTACCAGGTTCTGGTTCATGTTCATGAGAGCAGGTCGCCACATTCAGTTTCCGGTTCGATCGGGCATGTCCACACGGACCACACCCGCACACAAAAATAAGAGAAACCTTTTTTCCGGTGCCCATCATTGATTGATGGCGATTGAGAAGATCACGCTGAGTTGCCCCAACATGACGACGATGTTCTTTCCGTCCAAGCAAGACTTTGGGCTCTTCTCCAACGATGTGGCGGCAGTTCAGAAAGAACGGTACGTGGAGTAACATGAAAAGTTGCCGTAATGTAGTTCGAAATGTGCACGCGGATGTATATCTACACACTAAAATATGTCTAAAAATATTTTTATTGAGAATAAACTATGTCAAGTAGTATTGTGTATTTGTGTAGAAATACTTCCATGTGATAGATGCGGGGCCACTAGATGGTTATATATATATATATATATTCCAGCTATTCTGCACTCCCTTGCAGAATAACTATTCTGCACAACTTTATGAACTTTCTAACAAAAAACCAGTGAACCTCCCAGCGGAACTCCCAGATTTCCTGTGTTTTGCGGACCGTGTTTTAATCGTTATTTTCAAACCGTTAATCGGAATGATACATATGATATACCGTTGGATAGCTACGGAAATTGCGCAACTTTTTTACTTTTACCGGTTTTCCAAATTCGTTACGGTTTTAAAGTAATTTTGAATATACTAAACACAGTTTTTCGCGGATTTTGTCCGTTTTTAGAGTATTTTGGACGCTATTTTCTAACCGTTTGTCGGATTGATGCAAATAATATGCCGTTGGAAAGGTATGAAAAATTTGCAACTTTTCTATCTCTGAAGAAATTTTAAAATTCGTTACGGTTTAGGAGCAGTTTTGAAAATAAAAATTCTGTTTTTCAACTTATAGATCCAGCGGACTGTTTTTTCACAATTAGTTTTAAACCGCTTATCAAAAGTTAACAAATAATATGCCATTGGAAAGATATTGACTAGACGCAACTTTTTCGTGAAGAAATATTTTCGAAATTCAATACAGTTTTTAATTAATTTTAAAATACGAAAAACAGAGAAGGAAGATAATATACCGGTGGTCTATCTTTTTTCTGAACTTCTCACGATACACTTATGAACTCCCTTTTTTAACCACTTCTGATCTTTTTCTCACAAAGTTGGTGAACTCCCCTGGATTCGAAAATGAACTTTCTATTTTTTTTTTTTTGAAATGAAACTCTTTGCTGGAACATCTTTTTCTGAACTTCTCATTAACCACAGGTGAACTTCCTATTTGCGAATCACTTCTGAAGTCACTTACAGTGTGGATGAACTTTTTTCTGAACCTCTCACGATATGTAAGTGAACTTCCTATTTTTCCGCAAGTAAAATTTTTCTTTTGGCGTACTATTTTTTCCCGAACTTCTCAAAATGCGTAAGTGAACTTCTTTTTCCAAAACGTGAATATATTAGCGAGTAAATGAACTTCTCGTTATACCGAAGTGAACTTCTTATTTAATGTGAACTTTTTCCCGGAAAAGTTAATGTGGATATTTTTGTGAACCCCCGTGATGCACGATTTGAACTCCCGGACAAACAGAAATGAACTTCGCAACCAAAATTTACACACGACGGCAGTCGACTTTTTAGACAATTAACTCCAAACTTTTTGAAGTTCAAACAGTGGACTTCGAATTTTTACACACTGAACTTCTAAAGTTTTGAAGAGTGAATTTATAATTGTCTTTTTATACAGTGATTGCAATTCAGACGATCGGACGGTGAGAATAACGTCCGCTCCATGTACCTAATTAGGTACCTCGTTGAATTGCAATCAGTACTAGAAGATTAACCAATCAGTACCAGATTAAGCGACGAGGAGAGCCAAATTAAGCACTCATGTTTAAAATGATCGGCACCAAGAAAATCAACACAGTTTGTGATTCGGCACCCAGATCATTCTCATTAAGCACCTCACCGCAATCCAGATTCAGCATCCGACACAACATAACTAAGTAGCTGCTATTAAATGGTGGTAGGAGGGCCACGGTGAGCCGCCGCCGTCGAGCAGATGGGAGAGGTGGGCGGGGCCAGCCCGCGGGCTGGAAGGGGGCTGGGTCGGAGCTGGGAGGAAGGAGATGGGGCCGGCACAGAGGAGGAGGAGGCAGGGGACCGGCAACGCGCGGGGGGAGGTCTCCAGGGCGTCGCGAGGTGGGAGGTCGCCGTGGGGCGGCGCGCGGTGCAGATCGACCGGACCTCGCGGGCGGCTCGCGGTGGAGATCGAGGGCCCCTCCCGGCGGCGCGCAGCGGAGGCAAGGGACCTTCCGGGCGGCGCAGGGGGGCAGAGGTGGGGGGCCTCCTGGGCGGCATGCGGTGGACGCGCGGTGGAGCGAGGAGGCCGTCCCGGCGGCGCTGGAGGTAAGGCCCTCCCCGTGCAGCGCTGCGGAGGAGGTCGGAGCCCTCTCGGGAGGGGCTCGGAGGAGATCGGGGGCCCTCCCGGGCCGGAGCGCAGCGGAGATCGGTCGAGGCGGCGCACGTTGGAGGCCCGCGTGCGGGAGATTGGCGAGGGAGGCGATGTGGCCCGCCGGCGCGCGCGGGAAGTGGAGAGGGAGGCACGGTGAACCGCCGACGCGCTCGAGACGTGGGGGAGGTAGGCGCAGTGGCCGGCCGACCCGCGGCGGCGCGCAATGGAGGATGCGGTGGGCAGGGAGTGGGCGCGTGGGTGGATAGGGTGGGGTGGGGACGATGAAGACGATTTTTTTTGGTTCGGTGGCGTGCGGAGCGGTTCGGTCGGGCTCGGGTTTAGAAAGTGTTTAGGATGGGATTTGTTCGGGTCAAGAAAGTCTTTAGTTAAGGAAAGTTGTGCTGAATAGGTATTCAGCAAACACTTAAAGGGTTGTGCAGAATAGTCCCACCCTATATATATATATATATATATATATAACCCCTTAAGTGTTTGCTGAATACTTATTCAGCACAACTTTTCCAAACTAGAGAACCTTCTAAACCCGAACAGACCCCATCTTAATCACCTTCTTTCCCCGCACCCACCCGACCCACGTGCTCCCTTCGATCCAAATCGGTCGCAACCCACCTTCCCAACCCCGGCCCGATCCACCTTCCCACCGCTGGCAGCCTCCCAGGACGCGCGACCCAACCGCGGGCCGGCCGCACTCCTCCTCCGCGCGCCGCCACCGCACGCTCCGCCATTGCGCGCTTCCCGTCCCCGCCGTCGTGCGATCCCGAGCTCCATGCGTGAGGCATCCATCACTACGGGAAACACACGATACGCCGACGGCCGGAAGTCGTCGGCGTATAACACAAAGCCGTCGGCGTATAGATACACCGACGGCTGCCGTCGGCGTACCACTTCTGTCGTCGGCGTATCCAACGGCCGTCGACATACGTGGTGTGGGCCCCACAAGACGGCATCCGGCCGTTTCCGTCAGCGCATTATAAGCCGACGGCATTGCCGTCGGCGTATGAGTGACGATTATATATTTTTTTGAATTTTTTTGAATTTTTTAAATTTTTTATTTTATTTATTTGAACTTTTTAAATTCTTTTCATTTGTATTTCGAAATTTTCAATTTAGTCACATACGTAATCCTTAATTGCATACTTAATTATATGTCAAAGTACTTATCCTGGTCAAACTTCTCGTTCGGCCACCCATACTCAGATTGCTCCAGCCCAAGCACGCTTAATTTTTGTGTTCCTTCCAAACTAGCTTCCAAATGAGAAATTAGAACTTACTGATATTACTACCCTATCAATCATATTAACCACTGGGTTATGATGTTACACTTTTCGTTGTTTAAATTTTAAAATTTTGTTTTAGTAAAGTAACAATGATTTTGTAATAGTATATTTCGAATAAATAACAATGAAATGAATTTTACTTTATTATTTTCCTTTTTACATTTAATATGGAATAATTCATATCTTTAAATCCGTACATCGAAATTTGACAAATTAAATACCTAAATCGATTAGAAAATGAGAGGAATTCAAATATTTCATCTTGATAGTTATAGGAAATTGGCAAAATACTCAAAAATGAAATCAATTTTTAATTTTTTAGTGTCAAAACAAAAAAATTGTTAGGGTTTACGGTCTCGGTTTCGGGCTAAGGTTAGACATAACTAATTAAAAAAAAATCAAAAAATCAAAAAAATCAAAAAAATCAAAAAAAAATGGAAAAACCTTCACATGGCATCCTTTTATGTGACCTATCATCTGGAAAAGATTATAAACATGAGTTATAGAGGTTTTTATAAAAAAACCTTCACAGAAATGAGCTACGAGGTACACAGATGTATGGTTTTCGACTGAAATGAGCTAGGGTATAACATTTAACATAGCAAAAAATGTCGGAACGAGGCAATATTTGACACACTGGTGTATCTTGGTTGTAGAATAATATTGACTAAGGGGTTTAGGGTTTTCGTTGAATAAAAAACCCATTTTTCATTTTTTTAGTGTCAAAACAGGCTTTTTTTGTGAAGCAGTTAGCAAAACGGCTCACCGAAACAGGAACATCCTAATAGATAGAAAATAGTAGACCATCTTATAAGTGCATTTAATCTTGGGTTGGATATAAAAACATACTTGGATATTTCAAACATTTCAGATAAGTTCCTGCCGATTTCGCCGGAAGTGGGTCTGATTTGAACTACGAGTGCCGCATAGTTTGGTCATGATTTTTTTTGAAAAAATCACTTTTAGATCCAAAATGTATACTTTATTTTGATATCTTTGACGGTTTTTGTTGGATCGAAGTTACAGTTAGATTTAGGTTTATCGTTAGGGTTTACGGTCTCGGTTTCAAGCTAGGGTTAAACATAACTAATTCAAAAAAATCAAAAAAATGGAAAACCTTCACATGGCATCCTTTTATGTGACCTATCACCTGGAAAAAAATTATAAACATGAGTTATGGAGGTTTTTATAAAAAAATCTTAACAGAAATGAGCTACGAGGTACAAAGATGTATGGTTTCGACTGAAATGAGCTAGAGTATAACAATTGACATAGCAAAAAATGTCGGAATGAGCCAATATTTGACACACTGGTCTATCTTGGTTGTAGAATAGTATTGACTAAGGGGTTTAGGGTTTTCGTTGAATAAAAAACCTATTTTTTATTTTTTTAGTGTCAAAACAGGTTTTTTGTGTGAAACAGTTACCAAAACGGCTCACCGAAAGAGGAACATCCAAATAGATATAAAATAGTAGATCATCTTATAAGTGCATTTAACCTTGGGTTTGGATATAAAAACATATTTGGGTATTTCAAGCATTTCAGATAAGTTCCTGCCGTTTTCGCTAAAAGTGGGTCTGATTTGAACTACGAGTGCCACATAGTTTGGTCATGATTTTTTGAAAAAATCAATTTTAGATCCATAATGTATACTTTTTTTATAGATCTTTGACGATTTTTGTTGGATCGAAGATACGGTTAGGTTTAGATTTATCGTTAGGGTTTACGGTCTCGGTTTCGGGTTAGGGTTAGACATAACTAATTCAAACAAAATCAAAGAAATGGAAAACCTTCACATGGCATCCTTTTATGTGACCTACCATCTCGAAAAAATTATAAACATGAGTTATAGAGGTTTTTATAAAAAAACTTCAAAGAAATGAGTTACGAGATACAAAGATGTATGTTTTTCGACTGAAATGAGCTAGGGGATAACATTTAACATAGCAAAAAATGTCGGAATGAGGCAATATTTGACACTGGTGTATCTTGGTTGTAGAATAGTATTGACTAAGGGATTTAGGGTTTTTGTTGAATAAAAACCCATTTTTTTATTTTTTTAGTGTCAAAACAGGCTTTTTTTGTGAAGCAACTACCAAAACGGCTCACCGAAAGAGGAACATCCAAATAGATAGAAAATAGTAGACCATCTTATAAGTGCATTTAACCTTGGGTTTGGATATAAAAACATATTTGGGTATTTCAAACATTTCAGATAAGTTCCTGCCGATTTCGCTGTAAGTGGGTCTGATTTGAACTACGAGTGCCGCATAGTTTGGTCATGATTTTTTAAAAAAAA
This sequence comes from Puccinellia tenuiflora, assembly GCA_012064385.1. Classification (NCBI taxonomy): domain Eukaryota; kingdom Viridiplantae; phylum Streptophyta; class Magnoliopsida; order Poales; family Poaceae; genus Puccinellia; species Puccinellia tenuiflora. The sequence continues at coordinate 250,498 of QRDG01002529.1, forward strand.
TCACTTTTAGATCCAAAATGTATACTTTCTTTAGAGATCTTTAACGGTTTTTGTTGGATCGAAGTTACGGTTAGGTTTAGATTCATCGTTAGGGTTTACGGTCTCGGTTTCGGGCTAGAGTTAGACATAACTAATTCAAAAAACAATAAAAAAAATAGAAAACCTTCACATGGCATCCTTTTATATGACCTACCACATGGAAAAAATTATAAAAATGAGTTATGGATGTTCTTATAAAAAAACCTTAACAGAAATGAGTTACGAGTTACAAAGATGTATGGTTTTCGACTGAAATGAGCTCGGGTATAACAATTAACATAGCAAAAAATGTCGGAATGAGCCAATATTTGACACAGTGGTCTATCTTGGTTATAGAATAGTATTGACTAAGGGGTTTAGGGTTTTTGTTGAATAAAAAACCCATGTTTCATTTTTTTAGTGTCAAAACAGGCTTTTTTTGTGAAACAACTATCAAAACAGCTCACCGAAAGAGGAACATCCAAATAGATAGAAAATAGTATACCATCTTATAAGTGCATTTAAACTTGGGTTTGGATATAAAACATACTTGGGTATTTCAAACATTTCAGATAAGTTCCTGCCGATTTCGCTGTAAGTGGGTCTGATTTGAAATACGAGTGCCGTATAGTTTGGTCATGATTTTTTAAAAAAATAATTTTTAGATCCAAAATGTATACTTTATTTAGAGATTTTTGATGATTTTGTTGGATCGAAGTTACGGTTAGGTTTAGGTTTATCTTAAATATTTTGACCGTTTTTTCACAAAAATAAAAGAAATTGAGAAAATACTCAAAAAATGAATTCCTTTAGCATGGAGACATTTTATGTGTACTAGTTGCTATAAAAAATGATAAAATTGAGTTTTGACAAATATTTCAAAAAAATGCTTTACAAAAAGGTTTATCATCTATAGACATGTATAACTTTCGCGTCAAATGACCAATTTATAGCCATCCCCATGCCATAGTTTGTGATAATGTGTCCATACTTGACACATAGGGGTGTCTTGTTATGGAAAACGTTGTTGCCAAAAACAATTTCCAAAATATTTCCGTAAATATCATTTTCCATTTTTTTAAGTGTCAAAAATGACTTTTTAATTAAGTAAGTACCAATATATGTTTCAAAATGTCATGTGCATGGTGAAAAAGATTTTATGGATGTCATATTTGGATTCCTCTCATTTTTCTAATCGATTTAGACATTAATTTGTTAAATTTCGATTTACGGATTTAAAGATATGAATTATTTCATAATAAATGGAAAATAGAAAAAACAATAAGCCGACGGTGGCCGTCGGCGTCTAAATTCAAACGTACGCACGTAGCGAGACGGCCGTCCCCGCTCCGTCACGGCGGGCATTTGTACGCCGACTGCGTTAGGTACGCCGACGGGTGTACGCCGACGGCCGGGATCGCGGCTGCCCTATCTCGGCTTGTACGCCGACGGCCCCGACATTTGGCCGTCGGCGTATAATCCGACCGTCGGCGTCGTGTGCGTTTCCCGTAGTGCATGCGGTGCGAGTGGCACGCATGTCTGGGACGATTCGAGCTGGCGGCCCACTCGTAGGCCTCGTCAACTAAGTCAGTCCGGTTTTTTCATCAGTGACCTAGGCCTGGTACGCTGCGCATGACAGATGTTGGGCCGGGCATCAAATCCAATCCTAGCGTTGAATTGCTCTCTGTTCACCCCTTCCACGAGTGACGCGGTCATGATGGAAATTTGTAGTGGGGAGTGTCTAACCAACATCTAGCTGTTATTTATTTCGAAAACATTCACATTTTTTAGACCAATCAAAATTTGACATATGTTATTTAACCATCAACCACCTAATGACGGAATGAGAAAGAGTGTTTTTTTTCTATTATGTATAAACAGATAGATTCGGCCTTTCAGCCTCATTTCACCATCGTTTGTGTTCAGGTGGCTTTGGCTTGTATTGAGACCCCCATTTAATCCATTTCCCAAATGATTGCCTAAGGCCGAATGACGTGCTCTGTTCACCACATCTGGACATAGGGAATTTGGCTTGCCTTGAGTCCCAATTTTCGTTCAGAGAAATGTTTCCATCTCTGCAATCCCTTGACTACAAAGCGGGCCGGATCGGGCGCTGTTTGGCAACCCTAGGTATGGGGAACTAATATGATCCACTGACTAGTAGTGGTGGTACGTGGTAGGATTGACCGTGGCATCACTGCAAGGCAGATATGGGGCGGCGCACTGCAGAGCAGCTCCGGCTTCCTGATTTGCATGGTCATTGACGACATACATGTGTTTGTTCACCAGGAGCGTGTGAACGTACTTGTTTGATCTCTACCCTACCCTTAGCAAATTCTGAGACTGGGTGCATTTAATTTTTGACATCGACTCGATCTCGGTGTCACCAAGGGGCAAGGGCCTCTTTGGAAAAGAAAATATAATTCCAGTCCAGCCTTTTCGGAAGAAGAAAAAACAATTATAGTCCATATAAAATGGTTGTGCGACACCTGTGTCTGATATATAAGGAGAGCTGGTGTCCCTATATTCTATGTCGGCATCCCAACCGCCTCTCTCCCAATGCCGCGACCTTCCAATTTCTGTTCAATATTTTGCCTTCCCTCCGTTCCCCCTCGTCTCACCAGCCTCCACCAGCCTCCTCCCCCGACAATGTCGGAGAAGACTTTCCTTAGGGTATGGCGACTTATGAAGGACGTCTAAAACGCCGTCCATAGGTGGAGGTACCGTTACCACCCTCACGATCCATGCCCTATGCCGCCACCGTCGATGCCAACGCACATTGAGGACGACCCCCTCCAAGACCCAGGGCCATTGATTTATACTAAGTATTTTCACTTTTGTCTTTCACTTACAACGCATTCTCTAGACGTATGATTTTAACCATTAATTTTTTTACTATAGTTAGCAAATTAACATGTGATAGTACAACTATATATGAAGACACTATCGTTTTTATTACATAATTTTAACTTCGATATTTAATATTGCACTTGTGCTAAACTTGAAGCGTATCAAATAAAAAATGCATATCCTCACAGATTAAGTCATGCCAATAATGCGAACTACTGAAAGAACAACTATGCCCGAGATGTCGCCTAGAGAGGGGGGGGGGGGGGTGAATAGGCGATTAAAACTTTTTCTAATTAGGGGGTTGGTAATTGCGGAATAAAACTATGTGTTTAAATTAACAAGCCAACAACCTAATTACTAGGCTCGCCTATGTGCACCAACAACTTATGCTAAGCAATTCAAGCAACAAGGAGATAGCAAGATATGAACTTCAAGCACGAAGGCTATCACAATGTAAATTGCATAAGTAAAGCTCGGGTATAGAAATAACCGAGGCACGCGGAGACGAGGATGTATTCCCGAGTTCCTCCTTGTTAAGTGAGTACGTCTCGTTGGAGGGGTGTGCGCTCGCCACAAAAGGCCTACTCAAGATGCCACAAAGGCCTCACCCTATTCTCCGATGAACCGCACCCAAAGGCTTGGTTCACCTTCCACTATCGGAATCCTTCGGGGCAGATTCCGGAGCCCTTTGCAACTTCTCTTTGGGGCACACACCCACAACTCAATTGGGGGCTCCCAAACTCGTGCCGAAGCTTCACAACTCGAAGTCTTCGCGGCACCTCCAACCGTCTAGGGTACACAATGCACCCAAGAGGCAACAAGCTCTTGGGAACACAATGCACCCAAGAGTAACAAGCTCTTCAACCTTCAACTTCACGTATCACCGTGGAGAGAGCAACCCGATGCAACAAATGCAAAAAAGGCAAGAACACACAAAGTGCTCAAATCCTTCACTCCCAAATTCCAACCAAAGCAACTAATGCTATGGAGGGAATAAGAGAGGAAGAACAAAGGGGATGAGCACAAAGCAACCCCAAATCTAGATCCACAAGGTTCCCCTCACTTAGAGGAGAATTTGATTGGTGGAAAGGTAGATCTAGATCTCCTCTCACTTGAAACCCTAAATTTGGGCAAGAATCATTGGAGGGGAAGAGAGGAATCAAGCTCACAAGGATTAGAGCAAAGGGGAAGAGCAAGAACAGGTGAGCAAAGCCAGCAACCAGGTTTTGGGGGGGGGGAGGAGGCTTTTTATAGCCTCCCCCAAAAACTAGCCGTTGGAGCCTGTCCAGGCCGGAGACTCCGGAGTAAGTGGCCGGAGACTCCGGCCTGCTGGGTCATCGGGGAGGCCGGAGATTCCGATCCTTGGGGCCGGAGACTCCGGGCACCCTCCGGGGGAGCTCCGGACCCCTATCCAGAGGCGCACCACATAGATGCAGAAAGCTGAGGAAAATGAGAGGGCCGGAGATTCCGGGTCCTCGGGCCGGAGACTCCGGTGGGCCGGAGACTCCGGTCCTTCTCCGGGGGAACTCCGGACCCCTATACAGTGCCGCACCACAGCAAACACAAAACAGCAGCGAAAAACACAGGCCGGAGACTCCGGGTCCTTGGGGGCGGAGACTCCGGTGCGACCGGAGACTCCGGACCCTCTTCGGGGTAGATCCAAACAGAGAAAACCAGAACTGCCATAACTTTTGCAAATGAAGTCCGAATCGAGTGAATCCAATTTTGTTGGAAAGAGGACGACAAGAGCTTACCCTACAAAAACTGAAAATATGAAAACAAGCAAAGGAGATTGTGCGGAGGGATGGAATGGTGAGACCTTTCCAAGCGGATGAACCGGCAAAATCTCCAACACCGAAAACGCACAAGCTTTTCATCAAGACTCCGTTTTCAATGATCTTGGGCTTGTTTCGAAGATAATCACAAGCCCTACAAGATCATGCATATACACATCATAGTCTATCATGTGAGGAGGAAAATATAAGGAGAGAGTTTGACCTCAAAACCAAACCGGTAAAACCTCCAATATCAAAAACGCAAGAAGATATTCATGAGATCCGTTTTTGATGAACTAGAGCTTGGTATGGAGATGAACACAAGCTCTGAATTCTCACATGGATAAAAGCCAAATAAGAACCAATAAAGATGATTGCATGGATGCAAAGGTTTGAGCTCTCCACGAACGATACGATCACGATACTCGGTCGAGAGCCCCTCTTGATAGTACGGCTATCTATCCTATAATCCGGTCTCTCACTAAACAACATGAGACCGGTAAAATAAAAGCCCTACCAAGATCATACCTTTGCCTTGCGCATTAATCCACTTGAGGTCGATGGAGACGATCTTCATCTCCTCAAGGCGAACCATCTTCTTGATTGCGCTTCGCTTGGTGAAGAATCACATGATGCTCCCCCATACACCAAGATGGGGAGAGCACTCTTCGGCATATCTTCACTTGAACTTGAGAGTTGATCAACCCGCACAAAGCCTTGATCAACCCAACACTTTTCTTCCCTTGAGCTTGACTCCAACAAATGGAGATCAAGCAAAGCACCTTGACTCCAACACATGGAGACAAGCTTGGCCTTGACCAACAAAAGATCTTTTAACCTTGACCTTGACTCCAACCAATGGAGACAAGCAAGCTTGGCCTTGATCAACAAATGATCTTGACACAAGCTAAAGTACAACCTACACATAGAGCTCAATGCAAATATTAGTCCATAGAGATTGTCATTAATTACCAAAACCATGTATGGGATCAACCATGCACTTTCAACTACAAATTTATGTAAGTTCCGATGTGTGTTTTAGTTTTCTTAAATATCATGATCCTGGCTTTTAAAGCTGGCAGAGGTTTCTCGAATGCATGATGTTCTATTTTATGTGTAACTAAAAAGAAGATACAAAATAATTAATCAATGTGTAAATATAAATTTCTAGAGTATACAAAATATTTACGAGAGGTTTTTCTCTATAATTATTTAAA